>JAJLWT010000004.1:385000-405157 GCA_030570835.1 Suhomyces tibetensis
GTTTCGTCAAGCATTCAATAATGGAGGTGTGATGGATACCTGAGAGAGGAGACGCTCTTGAAGAATTGTAACGCAATTGTAACACATTGTAAAAGTAAGATTAATTAACGGAAAAGTAATAGTGACAGTGAAATTTGTGATTTATTTAATATACAAGTATAGAATAAGAGTAGACATGAAACTATGTGAAAAACATGGTGATAGTAATATATCCTAAAAGGTTATTATGATTACGTAACTGTTTAGTAATCCTTCTAACCTAAAGTGTCACGTGATCTGGTTTAGACATCATGTGCACTTGAGTTAGTACATGGATCAAATTCAATAGTATATCATTATAATCATGCCTCTCTTTAAACCGGAGGAAAAGAAGATTTCAGTTGCTTTTGTCTGTTTAGGGAACATGTAAGTACAAAAACCATCAGAAAAAGCGCAATTTTTTGCCCTAAATCTTGCCCCAATCAGAACTAACAAGTTTTCCAGTTGTCGTTCTCCTATGGCAGAAGCTGTGTTCAAGCACAAGGTCAAAGAATTGGGATATTCCGATTATTTCAAGGTTATCGACTCGTACGGAACCAGTGGCTGGCACATTGGCGAACTGCCTGATTCCAGATCGGCCAAGACGTGCCGTAAACATGGTGTTCCGGTGAGCCATTCGGCACAACAATTTTCATCCTCCGAGTTCAAAAAATTCGACTATGTCATTGCCATGGACGAATCCAATAAGTCTGATTTGTTATATAGTAAGCCAAGAGACAGTAAGAGTGCTGTAGAGCTATTTGGAAAGTGGAGAAAAGATACTCAATATGGGGTTATTGTTGAAGATCCATACTATGGAGCCAATGATGGGTTCGAGGTAAATTTCCAACAATTGAGCCATTTTAGTGAGGAATTCTTGAACCAAGAAGTAGGACCATTAGACAATTAGAAAACTTTTAGATATAGAAAACCAGAGTTTGTCGGTATAGGTTGTCGAAGTTGTAGATTATGTGTGTAATTTGAGTCACGCGCGGGTAATTTTGGGTCGTCTACAACCAACAAGGAACTTTTTCTGTGGGCAATGGAACAGCCACCAGATTAGATTAACAGTGACCACCCACCATGAGTGCCAGGAAACTACAACAGGAGTTTGATAAAACAAACAAGAAGATAGCGGAGGGGTTGTCAGCGTTTGATGACATTCATGACAAGCTCACGACGACCGAAGTGAATTCACAGAAGGAGAAGTTGGAAAGTGATTTGAAGAAGGAAATCAAAAAGTTACAAAGGCTGAGAGACCAATTGAAGACATGGTTGGGCGACAGTAGTATCAAGTTGGATAAGGATTTGTTGCAGGAGAACCGGACCAAGATAGAACATGCGATGGACCAATTCAAGGATTTGGAGAAGTCGTCAAAGATTAAACAGTTCTCGAACGAAGGATTGGAGTTACAATCGCAAAAGACCAAGAGAGGAAGGTTTTCTGATTTCGATAATGTCAAGAAACAGGAGGCATGTGAATATTTGAGTGATATCATTGATCAATTAGTGCAACAAAACGAGACATTGGAAGTGGAGATAGATCTGCTAACCATCCAATTGAAGAAGACCAAATCGTCTTATTCGGTGCAGTCATCGATAGAAGAGTTTCGCTATAGTATTGAGAGAAATAATGGACATTTATCCAAGATAGAGAGGATATTGAGGAATTTGGAAAACGATAATTTGGATCCTGAAAAAGTGGATGATATTAAGGATGATTTGGAGTATTACGTGGAGAATAATCAAGAAGAAGACTATGTGGAGTATGATGATTTTTATGACCAATTGGAGATTGAAGAAGATGAGCTAGAAGTTCCTGGATCTTTGGCACAAATGGCTGCTGATGGCGTAGAACAAGAGTTGGCAGAGAAGGAGAGTCAAGCTCAGAATCTAGCACAGAGCCAGGGTCAGGCTCAGACTCAGACTCCGGCTCAAACTCCGGCTCAAACTCCAGCTCAGACTCAGGGTCAAATGAACAATGCAGCCCAGAATCCGGTCACCACTCAATACCAAAAGGAAAAGAGTAAATCTGATTCTCCGACTAGAGTGGAGCCTAAGCCTATACCTGTTGCCGTTGGTTCTACGACTGGAAATGGCATAGCATCATCTTCTGTTAATGGTACGCCGACAAAGAAAACCATTAAACCAAGCATTGTGCCGGCACCAAACCCTCCACCGTTAAACGCCGCCACTTCATATTCCAATGTGATCAAGGCTGCACAACAACACCAGCAAGCTTCTACGCCATCCACACCAAGTACAGTGAAGGCTGTGCCTAGTAAGCAGGTCACAAGTGTTGGAACCAAGGGTTCTAAGAGTGCATCTCCGATGGAAGCTTCTGCCAAGGTGATAGGAGAAGAAGTAGAGGCAGATACAGAAAAGAATGGAAGTGAGTCTCCGCAAACTACGGAAGCACTTGTCCAAACACAATTGCAATCGCAATCGCAACTGCCGGATGGTTTTGGAGAGTTCAAAAGTTTCTTTGATACTATTCCTAGAGTCAAGACGATATCTCAATCTAGATTACAGAACCCGTTACCATTTCAGTCGGTGAGTCATTTATTGGAGTCTTCATTGTTGAACTGTCCTGATTCGTTTGATGCAGAAAAGCCTCGCCAATACAACCCTGCGAATATCCATCCATCGCTGATTGACTATCCCCAAGAACCAATGTATGAATTAGATTCCAGTAACATTATGAAGAAGTTCGATAACGACACGTTATTCTTCTGTTTCTACTACAGTGATGGTGAAGATAACTTTGCCAAGTGGAATGCGGTGAAGGAGTTGACCAGAAGAGGATGGGTGTTCCATACCGAGTTCAAGCAATGGTTTTTGAAGGACAACAGGAATGGAGGCAAGAACCGTTCGATGTCTGTGATTCAGAGAGAAAACGAAGAAGACAGCGAGGACCAGCAAAGTGTGGAGAAAGAAGAGAACTACAAGTATTTCGACTATGAAAAGACGTGGTTGACCAGAAGAAGAGAGAACTATAAGCTTGGTGTGGAATCGAGGGAGATGTTTTGATAGGATAATGTAAGATACGAAAGAAGAAGAAGAAGAAGAAGAAGAGATGTAGAAGAAGAAGAGGTGTAGTCAGTGAGTCGGTGACTCTGTAGAGTAGTCTCATGTATGGCCCGATTGGGGCATTAGATCTGGTTCCAGAAATCGACCAATCAGCGACCGGCTAGTCGGGTAGAGACCGGAGTCGCTAAGGTGCTACGAAAATTCCCTAAGGAGCTACCGAGAACCACCATTCCAGCGACATGTCTGGCATCAACATGTTACCTACCAGCTCAGTACCTGCCGCCAGAGGCCACCACTTGTTCCGCCTAGTGCGTTAACTCCGGGGCCGGCGGTGCCCCTTAACATGCCCGGGCTTCGAACCTGGCCAATATCACTAGTCAACAATAGCTACAACAACAATGAGAACAGAAGGAAGAACAATCGCTTGACATGACGATAATTAGCGGGGTCTTTTGCTCCGCAGCGATGGTATGGACAATGGGAATGGGAGATCTTCCGGCGGTGGGCTTTGTAGCGGCACTTGTACAGGCACTTGTAGCAACACCCGTGGCACGCCCAGCGGACGCTCCCCAATAGTGCCTCTGATATGCCCCTATCTGCCCCTATCCGCCCCTACTGAGCCCCTCTCTGCGCATGCTCGCAGCCTGCGGTTAGAGAGTCTCTCCGTAATTCAACATACTGACGGTACGATACAGTACTTGGTATGTATATCGAAGAGCACGTCTGGCGATGCCGTTCGGGCACCCATCGCCCTATTGCCCTCTACCAAGTGCTCCGTGGCCGTTTTCATCTCTGCCGCTGGTAGTCCCTGGGCAGTCCGGGAGCCTCGCTGGCCATGGCCACGTCTGCCGCCCCCCGTCCTCTCACCAGCCGCGTATTCTCGCCGACAGCTACCGGCTGCTCCCGCCGTACTCGTCTCGTCTGTTTCAGATCTCTATCTGAAAGTGTGCCCCCACCACCGTGATTTTTTTCGGATACCACAGTGGACTGCCAGACACTTCTTCCTCCTGCTGGTATTGATTCACCAGTACCGACACTAGCAATGCCTACCCCAACGATCTTTGTTCCGTCCCGAGTGCTCGTGGAGCGTGCGGACGAATCGAGCTCGTATCCCTCCGACTCCAAAGGGTGTGTGATATGCCCCACCACCAGGCAAACGTGTCCCAAGTGTGATAAGAACGAAATATGCCAGCTCCAGGCACAATCGTGCAACCTGTGCCCGACCTACTACTGTTCGTCGAACGGTAGCTCGAGCAGCAAGGGCACCAACGTGGGGGCGATAGTAGGAGGTGTGGTTGGAGGGTTGGTGGTCATTGGTCTCGTGGCCGGATTCCTCTACTACAAGTACGTCTACCGCAAGAAGCACCCGGTGATGTTGGAAGACGACATGGAGATGATGGACCGAGATGGCGGCTACGGTAACGGCGACGACGGAAGCGATTACGGCTCTAGCCAGGTGGACAAGCTGGAAATCAACGGTTCCAACTCCGATATAGGAAGTGGCGGCGGTGTGGGCACCAACAACAGCGGTATGTTGGGAGGTGGCAGTGGAGGCGGCGGCGGCGGAGGCGGTTCCAACGGTATCGGTGGCGATAATCCCCCCCAGAGAAAACGTAACACCGCCAATAACAATGCCAGTAATAGAAGAAGACTATCGTCGTACGAATCGTTCACAAGACCCAAATCAAAGACAAATACAAGAAACACAGAGGCAAACCAAAGAAGAGCCAGACAGAAAATGATCATCGAACAAGCCAACAGTAACACCAATGGGTATAACAACAATGGTGGTGGTGGAGTATACCTTGATCCTAACAATAACAATAGAAATTCGGTGGCCACGACGATCTCCACCACCAATGCCTCCAATATTCTCCCTATTGCATATATACCAGGGGTGACAGTGAGACCCACCAAAAACAACACACGGTCAATTTACTCGTACGAGACCGATTCGATCTTTTCCGATTTGAATACCATTGAAAACGCTTCGATTATCGGCGACGTGATGAGAGCAAACAACAACCAAAATGCGGTAAGTGAGGTCCATCACGGAGAAGGAGCCAAGAACGGAACCATGACTGCAATCAAGGCTCAGCCGAGATTGGTGAATGTGGATAAAATCGAAGAGGAAGAGGAAGACGTCACTGACGATGAGGATGACACCACCAGTCATAGCATTGGTAATAGCACCGGTAACAATAGCAACAACACGAGTACGGCGTCGTTTGAGCTGAAACATCAGTTTGGCAATACTAGCGGGTTATCGAACGTTACCACCGTCGCGGAAGAAAGTGAAGAGGAAAGTGATTCGGACGTCGATTCGGATATCGGTGAAATCGTCCGTGCTACCAGTGTAAGGAAACCCAAAAGACAATCGGTCAAGCAAGATCGGGAGATTCTACTCGATATTCCGAAGATGGGCGAATCTTCGTCTATTGTAGAAACCACCCATTCAATAGGAGAGATACCATTGGATATTATACAGCTCGAAGAGCCTGAAAGAGGTTCAAGAAATGTTGATGGAGGAGGAGGTTCGCCAGGTGGGTCATTTATTCTCGATGTCGAGTTTGACGAAGACCATCACCACCACAAGAACTCCAATAGAGCTGAGTCTAACTCCAGTGAAGAACGCAGCCCTTTTGAGGATCCATGAAGATCATTTCCCATTATAAGAAGAGGTCTACGATAAATATGCTAGAGAAGTTGGCAGAAAACAAGCCCTAACCGCCTCCAAGATAACCAGAAAATACCGCTGACAAAACCAACCCCAACCAGACCAAAAAAGGCTAGACAAAACACCATCGAAAAGACTAGACAAAAACAAAAAGACTAGAAAAAACACCATCAAAAAGGCTAGACAAAAAACACTATCAAAAAGGCTAGACAACATCTCAAAAGGCTAGACAACATCTCCATCAAAAGACTAGGCGAAAACTCCATCAAAAAGACTAGGCAAGTTTATAGAATACACGTACGATTTTAGAGAGCAAACAAGTAGAAATGAAGAACACGAAATCAGAGGAGACCTAAAAGACACCTTTCAAAACCATCCACTATACTTATAATGCTGATACAGTAATACCTCGGTCGTGCTACTACATTATGTATTACAAGAATTTAAAGGTGCTCGCACGTGACTGAAAAATTCCTTGTACCATCCAGAACCTATCGAAAAATGCACCTGATCGCCGTCCACGGGTTGCACGAAACATCAGTATCGGTATTCCAGAGCATGGGACCAATTTGGAGTTTGTCCTCTTTGGCCTATGTATTCCTTCCTAGCTAGTGCTGCTGTAGTTCACTTGTATCTCTTGTATCCTCTGTATCCTTTTCCGCGTGGCAGTCATTGGCATCAGGGCCTTGGTGTGGTTGCGGTTCGGGCCTTGTGCCATCCAGCGACCGCTTCTGGCCTAGTCCGGCCCGGTTCGCATTGTTGGGAAAAAGTGTTGGCCAATACTCTCAAGCAGCACACCGTTTGGAGGGAACCTCAAGGTAGCCTCCGGCGTATTAGAAGATTGGAACGACAGCGATGGTGATTGGTTCAATGTGGTTTGAGCTGCACCGGTTGCCAGTCACAAAACAGAGGGGGGCCTGTAGTGAAGTTTGCGCCGCAACCTAATTGCTCGATGACCTCTCTGGCTTTATCAGCCAATTGCCAAGTTAGTGTACAGTCCATGTTACTGGTGACAGCACTCCGAAATTCGTCCTCAAGGCCGAGAATCGATTCAAGCACGGCTTAATAATTACAAGGGGGTCCACCTTCAGTGGGCTGCCGTTATTCCGAGCACACACTTCCCCCGGAAATTGGCCCCGGAAATCGACCTGCCCCCAAATACCACAACGACGATGATCCACCCCCGGAACTCCCCCACCGCCAGTCATGTTATGTCACGTGATTGTACTACAAATGATGCCCGTCCCAACCCCCGATGACACCGTCATCCCCTCCTGCCCGGAACTCCCCTTTCACAATTCATAATTGCCCCCAAAAAACCCTCGTCGTCCGAATGGCCCCCCGACGCTTATAAACCACTACCTTGCCGCTTTTTCACGCTGTCTCTTTTACAACCATTAATTGACAATTGATTAATTGAACCCAATTTAATTTCTGTCCGATCGCCCTCAATATGTCTATCGACGAATTAGCCATCAGTACCATCCGTTTGTTATCCGTGGATTCCGTTGCCGCCGCCAACTCCGGTCACCCAGGTGCTCCTTTGGGTCTTGCTCCTGCTGCCCATGCTGTGTGGAAGCACATGAAATTCAACCCAAGAGACACCAAGTGGATCAACAGAGACAGATTTGTGTTGTCTAACGGTCACGCTTGTGCCTTGTTATACTCCTTGTTGGTCTTGTTCGGTTACGACTTGACTGTCGACGACTTGAAACAATTTAGACAAGTTGGCTCCAAGACCCCGGGCCACCCAGAAGCCCTTGATGTTCCTGGTGTCGAAGTCACCACTGGTCCATTGGGTCAAGGTATTGCCAACGCCGTCGGTTTGGCTTTGGCTCAAACCCAATTCGCCGCCACCTACAACAAGCCTGATTTCACCATCTCTAACTCCTTCACCTACTCTTTCCTCGGTGACGGTTGTTTGATGGAAGGTGTCTCTTCCGAAGCCTCCTCCTTGGCCGGTCACTTGCAATTGGGTAACTTGATTGCTTTCTGGGATGACAACAGAATCTCCATTGATGGTGACACCGCCGTCGCCTTCACTGAAAACGTTGTTGACAGATATAAGGCTTACGGATGGCACGTACTTGAAGTCGCCAACGGTGACTCCGACTTGGACGCCATCTCTAAGGCTATCGAAGAAGCCCAAAAGGTCACTGACAAGCCAACCTTGATCAGATTAACCACCACCATCGGTTTCGGTTCTCTTGCCCAAGGTACCCACGGTGTTCACGGTTCTCCATTGAAGGCCGACGACATCAAGCAATTGAAGAAGAAGTGGAACTTTAACCCTGAAGAAAACTTCGCCATCCCACAAGAAGTCATCGACTACTACGGTAAAATTGTCAAGTCCAACCAAGAAGTTTACAACAAATGGCAACAAACCTTGGATGGTTACAAGCAAAAGTACCCAGAATTAGGTGCTGAATTACAACGTCGTTTGGATGGTAAGTTACCAGAAAACTGGGCCGAATCCTTACCAAAATACACTCCAGGTGACAAGGCCGTTGCTACCAGAAAATTATCCGAAATTGTCTTGGAAAGTATCACCCCAACTCTTCCAGAACTTATTGGTGGTTCCGCTGATTTGACTCCATCCAACTTGACCAGAACCTCCAAGGCTGTTGATTTCCAACCAGAATCCAACGGTTTAGGTAACTACGCTGGTAGATACATCAGATACGGTGTTAGAGAACACGGTATGGGTGCTATCATGAACGGTATTGCTGCCTTCGGTGCCAATTACAAGAACTACGGTGGTACTTTCTTGAACTTTGTTTCCTACGCTGCTGGTGCCGTCAGATTATCTGCCTTATCTCACCACCCAGTTATTTGGGTTGCTACCCACGATTCCATCGGTTTGGGTGAAGATGGTCCAACCCATCAACCTATTGAAACCTTGGCCCACTTCAGAGCCGTTCCAAACTTGTCTGTCTGGAGACCAGCCGATGGTAATGAAACTTCTGCTGCCTACAAGCAATCTATTGAATCTACTTCTACTCCATCTATCATTGCTTTAACTAGACAAAACTTGCCACAATTAGAAGGTTCCACTATCGAAAACGCTTCTAAGGGTGGTTACACTTTGATCAAGCAAGACAAGCCAGACATCATCATTGTTGCTTCCGGTTCCGAAGTTTCTCTTGCCGTTGATGCTTCCAAGAAGTTGGCTGAAGAAGGTTTCAAGGCCGGTGTCGTTTCCTTACCAGACTTCTTGACTTTCGACAAACAATCTCAAAGCTACAGATTATCCGTCTTACCAGATGGTGTTCCAATCATGTCCGTTGAAGTCATGTCCACTTTCGGATGGAGTAAATACTCTCACGAACAATTTGGTTTGAACAGATTCGGTGCTTCTGGTAAGGGTCCAGAAATCTACAAGCTTTTCGAATTCACCCCAGAAGGTGTTTCTGACAGAGCTGCCAAGACTATCCAATTCTACAAGGGTAAGCCAGTTTTGTCTCCATTGAACAAAGCTTTTTAAGTGTAGTTAATGATTGTATATTTGTGAAGAGAACAGTTGACGTTTTATAATTGACATGTAGAAGAAACCTAGTAAGGAAGAGATGAGAAGGAAGTATCAACAAAAATGAACAGTATCATAAATTCCTTAATTGGAGCATGATAATTTTACATACCATTTTTTTTTTCAGATTTTTCGCAATTCTTGAAAAATTCACATTCATTCAGCTTAATTAAAATTCATTACGTCAGCAACGTTATCTATAAAATCAATAGATACGAGCTGTTTTTTCAAAGGCTAATAAAGTCATTATGGTGATAATAAGTGCCCGATATTGTTCCTAAGTGACGTTTTTATTCTGCTCAATACTACAACTATAAGTTTCAAATAATCAGTTCATTTCATAATATAAAAGTCATTTTTTTTTTCAGACGTAGATCATTATTCATATGGAATATAGCAAACTGGTTTACTTGGAAGTGTCAACGACGTATCTACCCAAGATCTTACCTTGTTCCATCAACTTGTAGATGCTGGCCAATTCGGATAAGCCGACAATCTTGATAGGACAGGTGATCAAACCTCTGGTGAAGAATTCAATGGCTTCAGCAGAGTCGGCTCTGTTACCAACATAAGAACCTCTAACGGTGACGGTTCTGACAACAGATTCGAAGACACCAAGAGAGACCTTGGCATTGGCTGGCAAACCAACAAGAACAACGGTACCGGTTGGTCTAACGTATTGACAAGATTGGGACATGGCAAATTCGGAAACAGAGACGTTGATGACACCATGTGGACCACCGTCGGTGAGTTTTTGGACAGCACCAACGACATCCTTGGTGGCAGTGAAGTCAACGAAGGCTTCAGCACCTAAAGACTTACAGAATTCGCCCTTGTCAGCACCACCATCGATACCAATGACTCTGTAACCCATGGCCTTGGCGTATTGGATAGCAAGAGAACCTAATCCACCACCAGCACCAGAAACAGCAACCCACTGACCAGCAGCCAAGTTGGCGGTTTTCAAGGCCTTGTAGACAGTGATACCAGCACACAAGATAGGAGCGGCTTGAGCAAAGTCGACACCTTGAGGGAGTCTGGCGGCTTGGACAGCATCAGCAGTGGCGTATTCTTGGAAAGAACCATCGTGAGTGTAACCAGACAAGTCGGCTTCAGGACAATTGGATTCGGCGGACTTTTGACAGTATTCACAGGATAAACAAGAACCGTTCAACCATTTGATACCGGCATTGTCACCAATCTTCCAGCCCTTGACGTTTTCACCCATTGCAACAACAACACCGGCACCTTCGTGACCACCTACCAAAGGAAGCTTGGTGTCCAATGGCCAGTCACCTTTCCAGGCGTGCAAGTCGGTGTGACAGACACCCGAGTACTTAACATTGATCAAGATTTCGTTGGACTTTGGCTTTGGCACTGGGATGTCGGTGTACTTCAATTCACCTCCGTTGGTTTCGAAGATAACAGCTTTTTGGGTTTTTGGAATAGTAGGCATGATTGAAATAGTAGTAGTAGTAGTAGTAATTGGATAATTGACTGGAGAATAAATTTCAGCTTAGGAGCAGATTCGGACCGTTACTTATAGTCAGTGGAAGGGCTCCACCGATGGGGCAATTGAAGGGGGGCAAAACTCCGAATCGGGAGGGGTGCATGATTTTGAGATGATCCCCTCCTTATCACAGATGCGGTGTGTGGGTATATGCGAGAGTCTATGACATAGGAATTGGCTGTAAGTGCGATAGTCGTGGGCCGAGTGTAGACTGTAAGTGCGAGCACTCTGGAGTTAAGCACGGCGAATGATGGTGGCACGGTTTTTAGAGTGGACTTTCCCCACTTTGGAGTTAAGGGGTGTCGAGAAACCAATGAAGACACTACTCCTTTCGGCTAAGTGTTGCAGTGGGAGATAGGGTGTTCGATACGGGCCATGTACGACAAACGCATGGAGAACAAGGAAGAGTAGGGAATTAAGAAAGTATGGGGAACTATCTCGCCATGCAAGGTAGGTCCCCATGGAGATTAACTGCACGAACTCATTAGGGCTTTACTGCAAACCACTTACGGAGAATATATGGAGATTAGTTTGTCGGGGGATTACATAAGGAGATAGCTGACCATACTCGGGCTACGTATTGAGAGTAGTACGGCGTTTAACTATGGGGTTTAACTATGGGCCCTAGATATGGGTCCTAGCTAGGGAATTCAACTATGGGGTCTAAGTATGGGGTTTGACTAACATGACAGTGAGATTAGCTACGGAGATTACAAAATACACTACTACGGAGATTACCCCATTTGGATTCGGAAACTGGAAATTGGATCATCTACTCGACCACCACAGGGCCCAAAGAAGCAGTCTACGTGTTGAAGATCATCGCTGTCTAGATCTTCACCGTTTAGAGTTCGACAATTCCATTCCACGATCCTGCCCGGCTGGAGATCTGTTGGGATTTCTTCCTGGCTTCCTACAACCATGCTTTGTTCTACAACGATAGATAGGATATGCAAACTAGTAATAGAGTTATATAGGGTCTTTTTTTCTTAGTAGTGTACCTCGGAGTGGGATTTTATGGGGTTACTGCTCGGAGTCTTATGGAGTTACTGCTCGATATTTTATGGGGCTACTGACCGAAGTTTTATTGAGTTACATTCTCGGAATTAGTCGAACATCTAATGGACATTGTACTACCCAACGGTTTTCGGTACCTGCCACTTTTGGAAAATATGACTGGATGAGGAGTATCTCTGATTAATAATAGGCCATACGAGGATCCCACTTCTCGTTCTGAATGAAATCAATCAACGTCCTGGACCCCGTTTGTAGCAATGGGTGTCCACTGACCACCGTTAGAAACTTCTCCAACCCCTGTCTTCTACTCTCTATATTCAAGTCATTGAATTTGTTCAGATTCAACAAAATCTTGCCTGGTAATGGAGGAATGATCACTTTTGTGGTCTCCAGCTCGAGGATTCGACGGAGCGCCACGAAGTCCGAATACCTTCGACGGACTCTGCTGTTTCTCTTTTTGAAAGCGGGTATATTGGTCTAGATGGTGTTAGTGGTAAAACTCCTCAATCATATATCATTAGGTTTAACATACTCTGCAAACTATCTCATAATCGGTGAAAATATTGTTTCCGTATCCATGGGTCTGGGGATTGCGGACTTCGACCTCTAAAAAGTTTTCGGGCTCGCCATAGAGCTCCTGGAACGATTGTTGCTTGTGTCTTTGCGAAGATGTGTTGATCACATCACTTATGGGTTGGAATGGCTTGGACATGAGGTGTGGTTAGGGGAATACATTTAGGACAATCTCACATCATATAATCGTTTGATATCCACACGAATGGTGAATCACCGGAGAGGGAAAAAATCAGAAACGAAAATTTCTGGATACGGAAAATGCATATTGTAGGAATTAAACAGGTGCTGTAACGTGGGAGAATGGCGAGAGAGAGAGAGAGAGAGAGAGAGAGAGAGAGAGAGAGAGAGAGAGAGAGAGTATTATATTGGCGATTCTCGTAATCCAAAGTAAAATTGAATGAGGTGTCGACAGTACCATGAATAAGTCGTCAATAGTAATACTTCATAATATCACCGAAGCCATAACTCTAGTCTCCTCCCCGAACTCTCTTTCTAAATGATTGCATCATCCCTGCATACATTCAATTATGTTCTAAGTTTTTCTAATTTTTCTAGATTTTCTACATTTTCGTCACTTTTAGGTCAATCTTTGTATATTAGTGTATGGAATAAATATCATCATTGTTCATCATGTGAATCGTATCAAATAGTTGTTTAATGCAAAAAGGACACGTTGGTCGGTGGAACATTGTTCTTCCTGTTGGAAGCATATACCATCATATGTGGCCATCCAAGGAAAAAAACAAGCCCAGCACCCCATGCCATCACTGCTGGGGCTCTCCTAGAATAGAGGGTTCTGAATGGAGTAGGTTGGAATTTGTAACTATGTGGGGCAGCAGCTGTCATTGTAGGATTATTGAATGTATTTAAAGTTGTAATTGTAATAGTAGTTGTAACTAATGTATATAAGCTTGTTCTAGCAGTTGAGACTGTCTGCTTTTATAGAACCGCATATCGTTCTTTGGGTGCAAAACTAATCACCTCAAATCAAAAAAATCGCACCACTCTTCATGCAGAGGTTGCACCACTGTTCAAGAAAATCTCCTGACAAAAATGATCGTATGACTGGGGCGAAAAAATCGGGCTGCACATTTTGGTGGTGGGTGACTATTTTGGAACTATTTTCGGAAAACTCCGTCACGGGACTTTCCGCACGCTAACCAAAAAATAGGAGAGTTTAGGAAGATTTAGGGAGACCAGGACGAAAGCAGACCAGGTATGATACCTCTACCCCACGGTATAACCAAACATCCGTCGTTACCGAAACCATGTGACATGGGAACCTCCCACTATGAGACAATGGCACCAAACGTTTTAAAATTTATCGTGATGTGTTTCATGGCGATTTCCTGTTATGATAATATTACATAAGTAATTCACTTAATACAGTATATTCTTGACTCAATCTAGGCTTTTGGATTTACTCTTTCGAAAATAACTCCACAATGAGTTATCCATTTCTTTCACGTTATGGCTCAAAATTCTTCTCCTCTCCTCTGGATTGTGTCTCGATATCGGGTACCTCAGATCAGAAAGTCCATTTAGAGTTAAAACCTGTTTTGGAAAGTTGATTCCATTCGATTTTCTTGGAGTGATAATTATTCTACACATTCTTTGGTATGCTTAAGTTCTGTTCGGTTTTCCATAGAGAAATTGTCATTGTTTGACGGACGCAATGGAAGCTTTTCGTTCTTATTATTTAGTATTCTCTTTATCTATTTCTACACTCCAAATGTTCCATACAATTTGTATTAAATCAAACAAAAATAAAAATACATAAATTAACCTAATCCATCCCCAATACTTACTGCACCTTTTCCTTATCCAAGAATTCTTGTTGAAGATCAAAGGTGTTAGCATTCACATCACTGTCTCTAATAACGGCTACTCTCATACTGGCCAACAAATTGTGGGCAGCATTGGAATGCGCATAAACTGCACCGTTGAACGCTTTGGTGGTGTCCTTACCTAAGGAAGCTCTGATCAATGCTTGTCCACCTGGATGTTCCTTGATGAACTTCTTAACGTTGTGAACAATACCAGAGACAATGATTAATCCTTCGGTCTTGGCACGTTCGTTGAAGTCACTACGGTTCCACACTGGTAAGGCATCAACACTGCTACCCCAGTTCAATTTACTCTTGAGCCTGTCAATCTTCTTTTGTTGTTGTTGAACAATACCTTGCTCAATTGCATTTTGACTAAAGGTCTTCAAGTTCCATGCGAGTCCAAGCTTGTATAAGGTGTAGATAACCATCTTGGTTGGGTCGAATTGGTGCCACTTCAAGGCGTTTCTGTAGTCTGATGGGAACTCATGATGGAAGTTATGGTAACCTTCACCAAAAGTCACAAAGGCGGTCAAGAAATGATCTCTTGGAGTTCTTCTGTCGTCAAATGGTTGTACACCAATCCAGTGGGCAAGAGAATTGACACAGAACGTGGCTTGCTGAATAACAAATGTCTTCAAGATACCAGCATAAATAAAACCACCCCAGTAATCACCCCATCCTAATCCTGCGACCAAGGTAGGGACAACTATGGCAGATAAAACCATGAGAATCAAATAATTTCTGTGTTGGAATGCAACTACCCAATCACCACTCAAGTCCGAGATGTCGGCTCTGGCTCTGTTCTTTGGGTTGGCCTTAGTCAACATCCATCCCATGTGTGAGTACCAGAATCCTCTTCTGGCGTCATAAGGATCTCTTGGGGTGTCTGTGTATCTGTGATGAACTCTGTGAGAATGAGACCACCATTTGATGGAACCTTCAACGGAACCTGCACCGAAGAATGCAAAAAATAATCTGACAGGTGTAGCAGCGTCGTAGGCTTTGTGAGAATATAAACGATGATAACCAGCGGTGATGGAAATTCCGGAGAACATGTAAAGAACAAATCCGAGGACAAATGTCTTCAATTGTGGAGGAAAGTACACAGCTTGGTAGAATCCATATATTGGTACGGCGACAACTAAGATCAAGTTCAACCAATTGATATGTTCATAAAAATTGGACAAGGTCCATGGCTTTTCTGAGATATGGGCCACCTTGGTGAAGTGCTCACGTTCTCTGGCGTCCTTTTCAGCAATAGATTCCAAGGAATCTGCCGATATCTGCTCAGCGGTCACTTTCACCATATCCCTGGTTCCCATCAATCTTCCACCAAGACCGGCCGCCACGATTCTGGGGGTCTTCTTGTTGGTCCCTGCTGCCAAAGCATTCAAGGTTGTGATATCTGCGATATCTAAACTATCGGACATTCTGAAAGTACAATTTAGTGAAGATAAAGATTTCGTCAATTGGAATACTGCGGTTCCTTCAGACTTATATAACCTTCCGATTGTGGTAGGAGTCCCAATATCGGTCAGCGCACTCGGCGGCCCAACAATTTTAATTCCTAAAAAAGAAATTCGCTCAAAGGGCAGAATTGACAGATTGGGCACATCACCTGCTCAAAACGAGCAGTAACGCTACGAGTAACGGCTTGCAACTAGGAGGTAATATATTGACCAATAGGAGGCACCAGTTTGACACCACATTGGCCCATGGGAAGAAGGGCCAACAAAAGAGAAGGCGAGAGAAGGTTTGTCGGCTGATGTTCCTGAGTGGCTCAAAGTGTCAAAGATCTTTTTACAATGTCTTTCTCGATTGCGTAGCTAATAGATCAAGATGACCCCTTAATCGATTTGGGACTTAGATAGCAAAATTTTGATAAATGGAGCAGTACCACATTGCTTTTCAAGTCCGAAAGGTGCAGATACCAACAGACAAGAAGCGAGGATGCCTAATTAAGGTCACATGTGAGAGGGTCTATTCCGGATGTCCGATAAGTGAGGGAGAAACAAATAGGGAGAAAAAAAGTAGAGTTGGGGAGAGACGAAATGATTAGGGAGAACGTGTAGGAAAAAATATGGTAGGTAGAGAGGGAGAGTAAGGACAAAATAATAAGCAAAAAGAAAAGGAGTAGAAGAAATGGAAGGGATACGATGGTGAGAAATATTAGTCAACGTAGTAGATAGGAGTCGTAAGTCAGAACCGCTAGTAAACGCTGCACAGAATACCTAGTAAGAAATTAATCAGAGGTGCCAAAAAAAAAAATTCCAATAGATGAAAAGAGCTACTCTGTAGAAGAGGGTAAAAAATTACGAATGGTTTTGCATTGATGTATTACTCCTACTGACGAATAGAATTCGAGTAATTATCTCTCCACATCAGGCGTCTCTTACACTACAATAGCTCCTTGGAAAAAAAGCAATCTGCCCCCATTGCAGGCGAAAATCTCCAGTATGGACAAAGTCTCCAACCTTCTCTATACGAGCCATTGCTCCAGCTCGTTTCAAACCGCTCCACAAATCCCAACAGACAATCAGAAAATCCCACATTTTTTTTCTTCTCATTAAACAATATCTTGAGCCTTGTTCCCTAAATGATAGGTACACTGCAATCGATGTCAGTTCATGCAAGTCGCATGATTTAATGGATTCTCAAAACCAAAGGCCCTGTACGCAAGCCTAGAGAAGACCCCGTCCGCAATACATTTGGTGGTCATTCGTTTTGGTTTGAGGTGTGGCAATAACAAACGTACGATAAGTTCTCAATTTGCGTCTACATTTAAGCCGACATTGCAGGGCAGATCCTTTGCACAATTCTGGGATTCCTATAGTAGTAAAGTTTCGCCACTCTACAGTCGTCCATCCATTTGTGCCATACGTCAATCCAACACAGTCTTGATATCTATTTTCGTTGTGTGCTTACCATTTAAACAACTGATTGTCAATCGCAACCTTTACCCCAACATCCCAGCGAAAGGCGGAAAAAAAAAACCCTTACAGCAGACTAAAGTGACTAATCGGATTGTTTTGACCTACTTATCTTTTGACTGACATACATTTGACAATTACAGTTCGTTTTTCAATTGACCACTTTTTCAGATATCACCATGTCGAATCCACCTTCCCAAAGACAACCTCCAACTACCCCATTAGCTAAACCGGCTAGTGCTCATATTGCCCACCCACATTCCCACCCTCCACATAATCATTCCCACCATCCATCGTTTTCGTCACCAACATCTTCTGCCCAGCATCCTTCCAGAAAACCTTCAATTGTCGAACTCTTAAGCTCCCCTCCCCCCTTACCCACTATGGCCTCTGACCACGAAGATATCCATTCCTTCAGCTTATCGAGACATACATCCAATGGCTCGCGTTCATCTTCCGTTCACAACGCTTTCAATGGTGCTACAAACTCCCATACTCAATCCATACAGGGTTTAGACTGGTCCGAAATCCCATTAACAGAATTAACCGAATCCAATAAGTTGATCACCATCAACTCATCCTACTCTGTCCAACAAGCCTTCGAAGCTCTCGTCACTCACAACCTCACCAGTATTCCTGTGTTGCTTTCAAATGAAACTGAGCTTGATGATTGCTTGACTTTCGACTATAGTGACTTGATCACCTATTTATTACTTGTCATGAACAAAATTAGTACGAATGATTTGGCAATTGAAGAAATTGGTAATGAATTTGACTCCAACGCCCAGAAACACGACTATGTGGCCCAAACTATTGCCAAGGCCAAACGAGGAGAAGAAGTGCCTGTTGAATTTATCATTAAATTGCATCCAAAGAACCGGTTTGTCAAATTCAGAGAATCGGATACTTTGTTCCCAGTTATGGAAACTCTTGGTAATGGTGTACACCGTATTGCAATTACTGATAGTGACAACAAAATTTCGGGTATCCTTTCCCAAAGAAGGTTGATTAAGTATATGTGGGAAAATGCCCGAAGATTTCCTTCACTTGAATTTTATCTCAATTCTACCCTTCAAGATTTGCAAATTGGTTCCACTAGTCCAATTTTCATTTATGAAGACCAATTATTGATTGAAGCGATATACAAAATGTTCCATGAACGAATAAGTTCTCTTGCAGTTATTGATCGTACCAGATCTCTTATTGGGAATATTTCCATTGTTGATGTTAAGCATGTTAGTTCATCCAAGAATTCCCATTTATTAGTGAAACCAGTGCTCAATTTTATTAGTTACAATCTCAGTCAAAAGGGTATTGAAGAAGGACAAGATCAATTCCCCATCTTCCATGTAAATAACCAAAGTTCACTTGGAAGGGTAATTGCAAAACTTGTGGCTACTCAAAGTCATAGATTATGGGTTGTTGAGTCCAGAAGTAGGAACCATAGTGGTTCTATCAGTTCCGCCAATACTTCATCTTCAGCTTCTTCTATCAACAATGTGAACATGGCTGGATCTGGCACAGGTCCGGCTACTGTTGAAGGTGCATTAGGTGCTTCAAT
Organism: Suhomyces tibetensis; assembly: GCA_030570835.1. NCBI lineage: Eukaryota > Fungi > Ascomycota > Pichiomycetes > Serinales > Debaryomycetaceae > Suhomyces > Suhomyces tibetensis. The sequence goes on from JAJLWT010000004.1 coordinate 403,675, forward strand.
TGCATCTTCCCCCGGTACGCAACAACTTACTCCAAATACATATGCTCCATCTCAAGAAAATTATGGTGGCTTGCCTGGTAAGCTTATTGGTGTTGTTACGTTGACGGATATTTTAGGATTATTTGCCTCTTCAAAAGGAAAGAAAACAGATCCTCATACTGCCCGTAACCAAAGAAGATCTTCAACATCCACCACCAGATCCAGTATTGATAGTATGGGATTAAGAGAAAACTTAGTTGCTACACCATCCAGTACTGCTACTGCTGCCAATAGTGTTAATGATGATATCTTCAGAAAGTCATATACTGCTCTGGGGGTCAAAAGTGACAATGTATTTCAAAAGTAGCATAGAAGGAATAAAATGAATGAAGATCATTGTAGATATGGCTGATACGGGGAGAGACAGGGGAATGCTAAAGGCGAGTGGAAAGAGTGTCGACTAGAAAGTTAAGGTTGCCTGTAAAGTAAACTAGATATTTCTGAGACGACGGATCTTTCAATCCATGGTAGATTTAAACCTTTTTGAAAATATTATGCAGTTATGTAAACAAGTACTACTTTGATAGAATTTATGCAATTAAGGTATAAAGTTTTTGGAAAAGAACAGATCTAGAAAAAGCATGATTTTATGAAGTGAAATTTCCAATAAGGACCACCAGAGTTCTGAAAAGATTCACAGCACGCTGTATACCCCTAAGGGAGTGGAAGTCCCAAAGAGTTCTCCGTACCTAAATTTATACTATCGTCAACTTTATGTTGTAGTGTATTCTCATCTCCATACTTAGGGAAACTGATCTGTTCATGCGATTATTCCATCATCAGTTAACCAGTAATGCCAAATACATAACAGTTGAAAAAATGACGGATTGATGAATTGACAGTTCTTAGGAACTTCCAAAACTACAATGCTACTCAATTGACCTTACCACTTCAATTGAACTGTTGCTATTTTTCAAGCCATTCTGGCTACCGTAGTGCCTCGTATTTCCATAGTTGGTCGTGTATCAATACGGAAACGTGTCTCAGATAAGACTCACATAAATAGTCAATAGCCGTTTCTTCTGGCGTACATTACAGCATGATAGGGTAATTGTAGAACCTCATCTCTCTCAAATTTTCAAAACGTCTATAGAGAGCAATGAAAAATTTGATCCCAAAAGCCGCCGCTGCCACTCAAACCCGCTCGTTAAATACTGCAGACCGGGTCTTCGCTCTATGCTTGTGGAAAAAAAATTTCTTTTGCCAGCTCATCACATTTATGTCCCACCCCCCCCTCTAGTTACCTTATTGGTGGTAACCCCTACCCGCCTTCCCCCCTCAGTAAAAAATTTTCAAGGTCATATAAAGACCACCAATCGCGGCGGAAAGTTTTTCGATTCTTCTTTTCTTCTTCTTCACAATTAATTAAATCTATTTATAATGGGTAAAGATAAATCTCACGTCAACGTCGTTGTTATTGGTCACGTCGATTCCGGTAAGTCTA
>JAJLWT010000005.1:0-91628 GCA_030570835.1 Suhomyces tibetensis
TATATATAACAAATGTTTCTTATGTGCATGTGTAATTATTATATGTAATGCTTCATAACTACTTACTTTTCGTTCTATCTAAGACATTTGGAAACATCCGACTCCTAATTTGAACCGGTACTGGCAATCCCTTCTTGCTTGATGCTCTGCAGTGATATCTTTATTCAGCTGGGGAGTCGATTCGGTCACATATCTTACCCATGGGAAACATGTGTACTTCATTTGTTCTTCTTCCACCTTCAAATACGTCAACTTGAGTCCGGAATACGATAACATAGGGATGGTGAAATTCACCCGTATATCATTGAAATTATTATTTTGTTTTGCCTTTTGTATGATCTCCTTGGCCAGCGATGATGTTTTCCCATTAACTCCATAGTAAGTATCAAGCTCTTGAATAGCAAGTTCATTTTCTTCTACTAAATTTTCTCCATGAACATTGGTTTTAACCTTGTTGAATAATGAATTTGATATTTCTTCTGTAGATATACCTTCAATTGTATCCAAACTCAATTCGGCCATCATTCTTACTGACTTCTTTCCTGTGACATCATTCAAAGTCCAAACAAGCTCAGATGAATCTATTTTATAACTCACGTCACCAGCCTCTGTTTTATATTTGAAATCTCCATCTTCAGAGGCATTATCATGGGATACTTCAAATATATGCGGATTTATGGGTATATTTACTACCAATCCCTTGAAATGAAGTCTTCTCTTGATTTTAGTGGACAAAACACATAGAATTTGAAGTTTCTTAGTTTCCTTTATTATTTTATATGTGGGTTTAACCATCACTAATGGAACTTTCCTCTTTTGTTTCTGTTGTTCAACATTATAAGTCATTAGCACAAATTTATCATCAGGTGGGGTAAAAGTAACCAAGTTTTCCTTATAAATAGATCCAAGTTCTATACATTGATGAAACTGAATGTTTCTTATGGGTATTCTTTTCGACATTGATTTTGGTTTACTAGTCAAAGAACTTTTCTCGACATTATCTGTTTCGTCATCCAATTCTTCCTCCTCTTCATCGTCCTCATCTTCGATTGATAATTGATTACCTTCTCTGTGCTCGTTATCTATCACACTTTCATCATCAAATTTCTGATCATCGCCATCATTTTCTATACCTGAAATGTATTTCTCATTAAACCCAATCTTACATTTAGGCATTCCTGATAAATAACATTTAACCTCACATATTCCGTATACTTCATTTTTCCTCACCTCTTCAGTTCCTAAGTCATAATAGAACTCACTCTCCTCTATCATATCAACGTAAATCTCATTCTTTGCATAGAAAATACCTTTAGGACGCCAATTGATTGCCAGTGAATATGTACGTAAAATAGAGCTATTAACCAATGACGTATCTTGTTCAATAACATCTCGAATGTTTGCCTGGTTGTGGGTAGACTTGATATCTTTTCGTTTTGCCCTAGATTTGGATTTGGATTTGGACTTAGACCTAGGTTTGCTTTTATCGTCATTATCTGAATCTGAATCAGAACTCGATTCGTCACTCGAATCAAATCTTGAATCTTCTAGTTTTAACTTAGGCAAGTTCACCTCGACCTTGATATATTCCTTTAAAATATTATAATCAGTTAATTGGACAATTCCAAAATCCATACATTCATCCAAAAGATCAAAAATTAACGTCAAGTTATCCATGACAACATCTCTATTTAAATTGGAACTAGAATTTTTATTACTGCATAAATAGTGGCATAATGTTTGATAAAATTGTTCCAAAAACATTATAGTCAGCATTGCATTAATATTTCGAATTGATACAGCCATTATTATAATATCATTGATGCCTCTTATGTATGTGTAATTTATGCCACGAGATTGGATGAATGGCACTTTTTCATGGGCTTGAAGTGCTTTGAACTTGACTTCGAAGTTTCGTATTATATTCGAATCATTTGGTAATTGACTTCTGTATCTTCTATTTAGTAATAATTCACTATGAGGGAATTCTATATCAGAATCTGGCCAATAAAGTACGTATATGGCACATACCATACTAAATGTAGATAATGGTTATGAAGTGCTATTGTTTTATATTAGATATAGGAAGTTATTGCAAGTGACGTTGATATACTTGGATTGTCATTGAATTCTCGAGTTCGGTTCGTGTGGTGATTAGCGTACTCCATATACTAATTTCGATCTATCGATTTCTATATATCAACAACAATTAAAAATGTTCGCGATCCAAAATAAGCCGACTCAATAATCAATTATTTGGAACACACAAGGACAATGAAATCTATAGTTTATACCGGTAAGGTGCTAGAACAACAAATACTAAATCTAAACAGAAATGGGATACGTTGGTCATTGAAACAATTGTCTAGCGATCCTCTTCAATTGGCCTTATACTCTCACTATAAATTTTCATCCTTTGCAACCACATGGAAGTTCTTGAATTCATTAACTGTACCAATAAATTCTTCAAGACACCATCCTACAATCACAACTACGTATAACAAGGTGGAAATCGAACTTACGACACACGATGCAGGAAATCAGATATCAGATTTGGATTTCAAACTTGCAGAGAAGATAAATGACTGTTCTAATAAATTCAAATTGCATTAAATTCTGAAGGACATATTAAAAGACATCAAATAGTGCTTAATTATAACTATTATGAAACTTCAATACTAGATACTAAAATAATTCAACAAACTGTTCGTATGGTGTAATCCTTCGGGTAGATAGTCAACTGACTTCTCAACTTCACTGTACATTAATCATACTAATTAATCATCTCTTCACTATGTTACATTATTAAATACATCTAGTACAATGGCACACTACTAAGTTCCTTGCAGAAGGACATCAGCATCTACCTGCCTTTGCCTAACACGTAGACATTCATACCTGTTGCATTTGTTTTGTGGCCTTACAATATGCATCTTTAACCTCAATGGCCTCGTAGGTACCCTCCAAACTTGCCAATACAGTATACTCAAAATCTTGAATATCTTCTATCGTATGTTTCTCAACATGTGTTGAGGTGTTCTTCTTTGTGTCTTTCTTTCTCTTATCACCACTTCCTACTTCAATAGTTCTGGTATATGTAAGGGAAAATGGAGGTACCCCAGAGAAAGTGAAAATGATTTCTGTTTGCTCACCCTCGTGGATATCTTCCACAATATAGTCCCCCTTATTTACTTCCACTGATGGCAAATCATGAACAATTAGCTTCAATGCATCTAATTTATCTTCATTTTGGGTATAATTAACCAAACATCTACTGGCAGATGAATCTTGGATTGCATCTACCGATAGAATCCCTGGTTTGGATGCTAATCTTTGGAAACTGTATGGCAGTTCTGCTTTTCTCACTTTTTCATTAAACTTGTAGAAGACCGTAAATGGTGGAATTCCAGAAATGTTATAGTGAATATGGTCCCCAACACAGAAATCTTTCTTTAAACCCATTTTGTCAATATTTGGAACTTCAGTAACTACCATGACATAACTATTCAATGCACTGAATTCGGTTCTAGAACATCCATTACCATCAGTCAATTCATTAATTGTCAAAATATGCTCTCCAAGTCCCATTTTCTCGGTAGCATACAATTGAAATTGAGATTCCTGCAAGTTATCAATAAGAATATTTTCGACTTTATTGGTTCTTTCATGGACCAAAGATGCATTTAATTTGAAAGGAAATTTACCCGTCAATGATATTGGAATTGTAGCTATTGGTGAGCCAGCATTTTGTAATTTATTTTCACACACTTGTGAGAATTGGTTATCCTCTTCAAATTTGGCATTTGGTAATTGATGAACATCATACCTCACATTTGGTAGATTTTGATTAATATTTCTAAGTTTTTCCTTGGTGTATAAACTATCATAAACCCTCTTAAAATGGTACTCATATTTGCCGCCTTCTTTTGTAGGAAGATTGACATGAACTTCTTTCTTAGTTACTGACATAGATCTTGATTCTATTCTTCCTCCAGGTAACTTGATATCATAATCAACAACAAATGGTCCTGCACCTTCTAATTTCAAAGTCAATGGGTTTTTACAATCTTGACAAATAGGATTCAAATGAACAAAAGAATCGTCGGTATGTTGCTTCATGATATTGTTACTGCTGATTGTAAGGTTAGGTTTGTTGTAAAATGATACCTTCACCGATTTATCAGAGTTTTTCACGGTACCCGGACATCCGTTACTCAGGTATGAAATCAAGGAATAGATACCTTCCTCACGAACTCTTAAAGACAGTGCCCCTTGAATAGTCTTAGTCTTAGAAAAAGTGTAATTGTACAAGTCAACCACCTTAAATTCAATTTTGTCGGAGCTAGAAGTACCAGTTGACGATTTGATATTCAATGGAATATTCACATAATCTCCTTCCACGATTCTGAATTCACTTGCCTCACTTTTAATTTCAACTTCTGCAATATCAGATCTACTCTTGATTATAACAGATTCCCTGTTATCGAAGATAGCACCACACTGGAACTTATCAGTAATATCATGAACTTCAATTTTAAATGTTTTTCCGTGTAACATTTTTGGAGTCTCGATCACATAGTCACTCACCTCCTTCACTTTTATTGTATTGATAAGTTTCTTCTTGGTTTGAACGTCAAGGAAATCGACTTCAAATGAAAAAGGACCATTACCCGAGAAATATAATGGAATTTTCGCAACATCGCCAAAACATGAATTGATCTCTTTTTTAAGGGCCTCTTTATTTTCAAAGAAGGATACCCTTGAAAATTTCTTGAAGTATGTCAGATAAGTATACTTTGATTGGTCTAATTTAATTGGATTATCGAAGTAATTGATATCTTTAAATTCAGAGAATGTAATGACGTAATTTCCTTCAGCACGGGGAGTGAAGCTAAATTTGTAAGAGTTCAAATCAGTATAAATCTCTTGAGCTGTTGTTCCGCTATCCGAAAGAACAGGTCTCAAAACACCGTTTGATTGCTTTTGATAGACTTGATATTGAACATGAAAAGGAGCTTTTCCAACGAAATCAAAATCAAAATCGTATCCTGTAGTTCCAACACATTTATCGACCCGTGGTGCTGCTGAAATCTCAAAGCTAGGTGGTTGAGCCAATGTTAGCTTTATTTGTGAACCATCAACATCACAATCACAGTACTTATTTGAAGCACTGATCAATCGATAAGTACCAGGCGAATCTACTTCGAATCCTTGTGAAACTTCATGGTAGTTTTTGAAAGTCTTAGTTATGTTGTAAGAAAACAGACCTTCTGTTTCACCAACATACAAGATTTGTGCAGTGATTGGAAAGTCTTGGTTTTTGGAGATCACCCCTGTAAGTTTAATGGTTATGGTACCATTAACCACTAATTCACTAGAAATGCTGTGATTTTTTATTCCCATAGTTGGGACTCTCTTCAATTCATATTCAAACCAAATATCTTTGTCCTTAGATAAGAGATTGTATTTTCTCAGATTACCTAAATAATCCTTAACCTCAAGTAAATGGAATTCCATAATTCCACCAATATCAGCTGACAATATACTAGGATCATGGAGTACTTCTTGTTCTAATGAATTTCTAATTAACTTTTTAGCTTGGATCCAGCTTAAATCCTTGGATTTTATACCTCCTTCACTATTCAAACTACCAACAGTAGCATTAAAGGTTTTATAGAATTTTCCATTCAAATTTGTTTGAAATTTCAAGGTTGCTGGAACTACACCAAAAAATTCAATTAAAGGAAATTGTAGATGTTGATCGTTACCATTCAGCGATAAACATTTGTAATTTTTTTTATCATAACTAGGTGGATATGAAAGTTTGGCACTAGGACAATATGATATCAAAAATTCCGATTTGTAAGTCCTGATATTTATGTTTTTGGAATCAGTAACTTTGCTAATCTTGTAGGATCCGGATTTTTTGATAGGCACTTCCAAATAGAATATTCTACTGTCTTCATTATTATATTCCGGAAACTTGCTTAAGTGTGTATAATCCTTTCTTATTAATCTTTTTAATGCACTCCCAGTATAATTTATGTAATTGACTTTATTCTCTGGAGTGGTGTGTTGTAATTGTAAAAATCCTAATTCAGTAGTAGTATTAAATTCAACAGGCATATCTAAAACTTGATTTGTACTTTTTTCCAAACACATTTTGTCGAAATGGAAAGGATTGAACTTAGCTGATGAATCTGGTAAGTAATGAATGGTTAATCTACCTTTGAAGTGTGAATCCATATCAATGACTTTTTCTAAATTGATCTTATCACCTGCAATGGTTAATTCTCTTTTACTGGCAATAGCCTTCCATATTGGGACCAATGTACTAGTGAGAAATGGTACTGTTGAGCTGCTCATCAAAAAGAATGTGACTGCATTCAATAGTATTGTTAACAGTAATGTTTTCAACGGAGAAAATGATAAATATTGGACTCTTAGTATCGGCAAAAGCCATATGAAAAGTCCATCTATAATAACATATTTGAGCATGAACGAGAAGTTATTCGCTGGACTCAAAGTACCGCCACTCAATGGTACTTCTGACTTCAAAAGAATCACATCATAAATCTTCCAACTTTGTATTAAAAAAAAGAACGATATGATGAAAACTCTTTGTGATGCTTGATCTAAAATGTTCGAAGGAATAAGTGGCTGTGTATGCCCCCCTTCATCTGACCCATCAACCTCCTGTTCTGGTAGATATCTATCTTTCATCATTGAAGAATCAATCGTGGAAGAAATCTCGTTAACTAAGAGCGATGTCGTTGTGTGTATATAAATGATTCTGAACTTAAACAAAAACAAACTGATTTCCGAGGGTGGTTCTTTGAATTACGATTTCCAATTTTTGCACAAGACCCTAACCGCAGTACATTACATTGATATCTATTTTGCTTTTATATACACTAATTTTCTATAACCCAAGCACCATTCTTCTTAACTTGGATGACCTTGATTGCCGGTAAATCCCATCCTATACCACCAGACCCGATGGCAGCACCAAATCTAGGAACAACGTAGCATTCTCTTTTGAAAGGTGTAATGTTCTTTGGAGCATATGGATGGCCCAAAGGTTTGGAGTATGTCAAAAGTGGTGAATTCTTTGAAATGTTCGCCAATTGCTTACCCTTGATATCTACCATTGGTCTCATTCTAACCTTGGGCAAGGACCCATCTGTTCTACTAGCCCCTCTATTCAAGGACTGATAAATCAAATATGAACCTGGCATGGCACCCAGATTAGTAAGAATGGAATTTGGATGAATATATACAAATGGATCTGTTTCGATATCATGACCAGTGATTGGGAACACTGGTGAGTACGGAATATTGATGATATTAGTCTTGTTTGGAATATCAACATCACTAGATATTAAATCACCCCTGATGGCAATTTGATCAAGGAATCCAGAAGAAATCATTTGCTTAATAGCTGCATGTTGTTTCTTATCTGGAACACCTAATTTTACTTGATTTTCCGAATTATGGGCAATTGAATCAGGCATGGTATTCATCTTCACAATAAAATCAACTTGTTTTCTTAATTTCACAATTTCCTCCATTACCTTGCCTCTCAAGAAATTAGATCTTACAAATTGATCCTTCTTCTCAGTAGGAACATGATCATAGGCACAAACAGCAGACAAAAGCATTATCGCGTCTGATGACAGGTCTAATCTTGAAAACATAGCTCTTGAATGATTATATTTGGATCTCAAGGAACGTCTTGCCTCTTCGTCAACCTCTTCTTCTTCTTCACTTTCATCATTTTCATCATCCTTTGGTTTTGCTTTAACAGCTTGTATTCCTAATTCATTTTCTCCAATGAATGGATCACCTACTGATAATGCAGACACAATGGCCACAATATAAGGAAGACATCCCTGTTGATTACCAATAATTAAAATCTTAGCAAATCTTGGACTTAATGGGAATAGCGACATGGTTCTACCTAACTCGGTGATGGTTCTTTTTTCTCTATCCAAAGCACCCAAAATTGTCAAAAGCTTTTCTGCCTTTTGAAGAGCAAGTCTATCTGGTGGAGTAGGGAATGGGAAATTGGCAACTTGGTCGATTCCCATACTCTTCATAGTAAGTACCACACTTTCAAATGGCATCCGTAAGATTTCAGGTTTGCTAAATTGGGAAAATGCAGATTCATAAATTGCAGAAGAAAATAATCTATAACAATGACCTGGTCCAGTTCTACCAGCTCTACCAGATCTTTGGTCAGCAGAGGCTTTTGAAACCCAGTCAATTTCAAAGGATTGAACTCCAGTATCTTCATTATGTTTTCTTTCCTTGGCACGTCCAGAATCAACGACATATCTTATTCCAGGAATTGTTAAAGATGTTTCTGCCACGTTGGTTGCAACAATACACAATCTACTACCCTTTGGAGGATTATTGAACACCTTCATTTGTTCCTTGGTCGGTAATAAGGAATAAAGCGGAAGGACATATAATGGATCGTTTTCAGTTTGATGAGGTTCAAGGGTTTCTTCGAACCCTTCTTCCTCTTCATCTTCGGAATTATTATTCATATCATAATCATCCTCAACTTCATTGAAAGCATCACCAACACTAAAGTCAACATCTTCAGCTTCAGCGTCGGTATTTTTGTTAAGTCTCACCACCAATTCGCTTTCTTCTTCTTCTTGGTATTTCTGGGTCTTATTTGAGAATGGAAATGCTTTTCTTAACTTCTTTACTGTATCGTTAATTTCACCTTGACCTGTCAAAAAAATCAAAATGCCTCCTGGTGGAAGTTTCTTATGAATTTTGCAAGTTTTCAGGTATGCTTCTTGCAAGTAATCAAAGTTGGTAGTCTTGTTAAAATGAATACTTACAGGATACTGTCTTGCATCAACCTTTATAATAGGAGGTGGAACTTTGAATAATTGTTTGTTTTCCGAGAAATCAGACACTCTCAAAGTAGCGGACATAATAATCAATTTCAACGGCTTGTATTTTGAAGGATCTTTGGAATGATATTGTCTTCTCAATTTCAATACTCTACTCAACATACCAATAAGAATATCTGTGTTGACATTTCTTTCATGAGCTTCATCGATAATAATTGAAGAGTATTTCAATAACATGAAATCGGTCATCATTTCCCTTAACAAAACCCCATCAGTCATAAATTTCATAGCAGTACCATTTTCTTTCCCTTCATTTTTTATTGTGGAATCGAATCTGATTTGATAACCGACCCTACTTCCATGATCACCTAATTCATTACCAACACGGCTGGCCATAGAAACAGCTGCGACTCTTCTTGGCTGGGTTATACCAATCATTCCTGGATACGTATCATGCTTCAAAGAGCCAAATCCTGCCTCGTACAAAAATTGAGGTACTTGTGTTGTTTTACCAGAACCAGTTTCACCGCAAATGACGATACAATCATGATGATTTACGGCTTCCATGATTTTATGTTCTTCACCAAAAACTGGCAAGTTCATTCTCAGTTGCTGAATGTCTTCACTTCTCAGAACATTAACAAAAACAGCGGCTCTTTGTAATTCCTTATTGATAGGAATGTGTCCTTCATCATCTGATGAATGATCATAATCTTCTTCGTGGTGAGTAGGTTTTGAATACTTTTCTTTGGTGTCTTCTGAAAGGGTAGGCATGACCGCTTCATTTTCACGGCCTTCTAACCTACGAACTTGCTGCTCGGCCCATTCTTTAAATGATTCTGCAATATTAGAATGTTTTGGTTTGTTTCTTAAGAGTTTAGGTTTTTCTTCATCATCGGAATCTTCGTCAGAGTCTTCTTCGGATTCTTCTTCGGATTCTTCTTCATCATCGTCTTCGTCATCTTCATCTTCATCCTCTTCACTTCCTTCAATCTCCTGGTCTTCATCAACCTTCAACTGATCGTTTTCAACTTCATGGATACCTTGTTCACGGTCTTCTCTTTCCAGTTCATCGTCAACATCAGAATCTTCTTCGCCTTCTTCTTCCTCTTCCTCGTCCTTTTCTTCGCCTTCTTCTTCAGAACTGCTCAAGAAATCATTATCATCTTCTATCTTTAATCTTTTCTTTTCCTCCTTTTCAACTTTCAATCTCCAACTATATTTTTTAGTTCCCGTGGCTTTTGTCTTTTCAATCTTTGGTAAGTTGCTGAATCCAAAACCACCTCCACTTCCACCAAACTTAGCAGGCCTATTATCTATAAATGATGAAGTGGTTCCAGGTTCTCCAAATTTCGATAATTCGTCTTCATCGCCATTTTCGTCGGCATCTCCTTCCTCATCACTACTAGGAAATTGTTTCTTGAATTGAAATCCTTGATCTTCGTCATCATTCCACTCTTTAACTTCTCTCTCTTCATATAATATTTCTTTGGTTCTATCATCTCCTCTTCCTTGTCTTTCAAGATCTAAGGCTTCCACTATCTCTTCTCTTCTAGTTTGTTTACCAGACCCCAAAAGCTTGGATGCTGTAAGCGTCGATGTATCCATCTTAGTATGAGATAACTTTTCAAATAAGACTTTCTTTTCTTCTCTCTTTAATTGATGTTCTATATATTTATCCAATCTCTTCTTCTTTGATCTGGACATTTTAGTTTCCTTTGCATTTTCAGAATATAAAGATTCCTCAAGCTTTCTCTTCCTCTCTTGTCTTTCTTCGTCGGTTACTGGTTTTAATATTTCGGAATTGGTATTTTCTTCATTAAAGATTTCAGTCAAATTTGGTGGCTGCTCATCTCCTTCATTTTCTGTGCCGTCACCTTGATTCCTGGTGAATTGTTTATTTCTAACTCTTTTGAGGGCAGCCTGCTTAGCAAGCATTCCAGAACGGGCTTTTTCATTAAACCTCTTTCTATATTTCCCCATTTCAGATTATACAACAAGTTGAAAAGTTCAATTATATATCCATCACTTTTTTTAAGATGAGATAAATACGAGGGTCGATAATCAATTATCGTATTCCGAGGGTGCGATATCCGAGCCGCAATACAATAGTTTCTAAACTTAAAATAAGATTGTCTCTCCATATACCTCCTATTCCTAAATATATCGAAGAACCCCCAGTTAGGTGTACCGATTCATATAATGAGTAACGCCGACCTTAACAAAAAGCGTATGTATTTCAAGGTCATATGTGGTGACAGAGTATGTCGCCATTTTATTTGCTTTATATTATACTAACATTGCCGTAGTCATTCATGCTACTTTGACAGTCAATTCAACAACTTTGTATACCTATGAAAATCATCTGTTGGTCCATGTTATTAATAATTTGAATTGTTCCGAAATAATATCCCAAGAGCTTGGCTTGGTAAATGCCTCCAAGACACTTGTTGGTTCCATTCCTATTACAACAAGTGTAAGAGTGACCAATACAAAATTGCTACTTTACTTCATGAAAAAAGCACTCTCGAATAATGATGGAAGTAGTGACTTAATTACAGTAGTAGTCATATGTCATGCAAATGTATCGAAAACGTTGATCTTAACAATATTAAAGAAAATAACCGATAAATATATCGATTTCAAGAGAGATACAGGAAATGGAAATGACCAAAATCAGTCTGAACAGGCCAAATCTCGTTTAGGAGAATTCAAACTCTATATGAATCAAATCATTAAGTTTGAAGAAATGAATTATGATTCTCATCTGTCAGCATATAAGTACGGGGGAGCTAATAATGATCAAAATCAGAATGACGAGAATGAGCCGCTATTGAACAATTCAGATTCTATTAACCCAAACCAATTACTTCTAGCAAATGAAGAAGTCGATGAAGTACGTCAATTAATGTTGGACAACATAAATAAGTTATTAAGCAGAGGAGATAAGATTAATAACTTGGTTGACCAAACTGATAGATTGACTACCTCGTCACTGGTCTTCCAAAAAAGAGCCCAACAAATCAAAAGGAATATGTGGTTAAGCAAGTCCAAGTTTTATCTCTTAACAATTTTTGGTGGTTTAATTCTTCTCTACTTAATAATTGGTGCTGGGTGTGGGTATCCGTTTTTCGGTCATTGCATTGGTAATTAGATACATATATAAATAGGCATTATCTTATAATTCGTATTCATCTTCTTCATTTAAGCTACTATCATGACCATTTTGTTCGTCTTCTGCTTCTTTCGGTCCCTCTAGCTCGGCTTCTTCTTTACTCAATGCAGCAATTGGGTTGACTTCCTCTGGCTCTTCTTCTTCTGCTTCTTCTACTTCTGCTTCAGATTCTTCATCTGCCTCTTCGTTGGCTTCTACAACACTAGCATCTACTTCGTTATTACCAAATTCTTCTTCATCTTGATCATCATTATTGTCACCCTTTTTGGAGACTGTGTTCTTGTTGTTATCCTTTAATCTCTTAGACAGCGGCGATTCTTCTTGGTTTTCTTGGTCCTTAGGAGCCTTATTGCTATTCTGTTTCTTCTTTTGTTGTGCATTATTTTCGTAGATAGTCAAATTTTGCTTTACATCTGGCAAAAAGCCAGAGAATTCTGCATTTTCAAGCGCCTGGAATACATCTTGTGCATTCAATGTCTTTCGACTTCCTTCCTTTGCATTTTGACGGGCATGAAACAAAATATGAGACACAAATACAGTGGCCGATCTTTGTAGAGCTAGAACAGAATCCTTTGCTATTATCATATTGGTAGAATTTGGATTGCCTTCATCATTCAAGATCCCTTTGGCAAATTTTTGTACCGTACTTTTGGGAAACAAAATATCATCTATAGATACCAATTCGGTATCTTTACTTGGTTGAGGATAGTTCCCCTCTGCATTTTTTCTCCATCCCTTTGGTGGCATATTGGAAGCTTAGTATATGGTTGAGTTGGACGAGAGAGATTAGTTAACGGTGATGCAATCAAAGTATTGGTAAGTGTAGTCAGAGAGCATTTGAATATTGACGCGTAGTGCGCCCGAGAAAATAGGTAGAATTGAATTACTGTTCGGATTATCACTAGTGGTAGAGGGATCCATATCCTGATCTATAAACCGGATGTCTAATGCTAAACTGAACAAATCGGATGATACCTTATACGGTGTTTTAAATAATCGAAATATCAGACGTGTCCGTTTGGGACATTATGAATTTGATACCTGGTACGGTAATGCAGCCTACTTCTATGAATCAAACCATCATGAATTGGGTTATGTTTATGGAAACAAGCTAGCAAATGATCAAAGTTTGAAATTTAAGAAGAAGCCCCCCATCACAGAAAATGAGGAATTCTGGCTAGATATGTTATATGTTTGTGAATATTGCTTCAAGTATTCGGCTAATGAAATAGAAATACGGCATCATTATTCAAGTTGTCCTCATAATAAACCTATGCCAACCATTGGTAAATTGCTATATCGAGATAACCATTCACAGTTTCTAATTAAAGAGGTTCGAGGGTTCAAAAATGAACTCTTCTGCCAAAATATCTGTCTATTTGGAAAATTGTTCCTTGACGATAAATCAGTGTATTATAATTTGGATTATTTCAATTTCTATGTAATTTATGGATTGGAAGAACATAATGAAGAATCGGGGTTCAGACCAATGGGCTTCTTTTCGAAAGAAATTCTTTCTTATGATAATGACAATAATTTGGCCTGCATTTGCATATTCCCACCTTTTCAAAGACGTCATTTGGGTTCTTTATTAATTGAATTTCTGTATGCTTTAGCGAAAAGAACCCCTGGCCAATTGAAAAGTGGTCCTGAATTTCCCTTATCACCCTATGGTAAAATCAGTTATCTTAACTTTTGGTCAAAAGCTTTATCGAACTTAATTTTTGAGAATTTGAGGGGTGAAGTCTTATTTACTTTGAAAGATCTTTCCGATATTACTGGCTATAGAAAGGAAGATATTCTATTAACATTGGAGCATATGAAGCTTCTACATCAAAGCAAGAATGGAAAAGTGACTTTAATGTTGGGTAATCTCGATCATTGGTGCAAGCAAAATAATGTGGACCCTTCTCAGAAGAAGACCATGTTAAATCCTGAATGTCTATTAATATGACAATCTACAAAAAAAAACTACTATATCACTCAGATAAAATTCATTATATATCGTACACATTTTGAATATTACCCCTTGTAATATTAGAATATATTCGAAAGTCCTGCTTTCAACGTAATTGCAGAAAAGCATCTAAAAGAACTGAAGACTGCGTTTCACTGTGTCTATTCTTTTCAAACACATTCCAAAACCTTAAGGTCTCATCTCCTGCTCCTGTAACAATCGTTTCACCATCTGGTGATATGGATAAATATAATACTCGATATGTGTGTCCAGTCAATTGGGCAATTTGTTGCATTGATGGATATTTCCATACAATTATTTGATTTCTAGAATACCCATGGGTTGACACTAACTCATTTGAATTCTTGGACCAAATCAAATTGCAAACTTGAGACCCCGTGTTGACATCATTAACAAGACTGCCTGTCAATGTATTCCAAGTTTTAATAGTTTTGTCAGCGGTACCTCCACCAGAAGCTAATATACCCCTTTGATGTGGAGACCATGCAATGGCCTTAACGGCAGCAATATGGTCTGTGAATTGATGTAAAGGTTTGGGGTTCAATCCATCCCACACAATCAATTTGTTGTCATTTCCTCCGCTTGCTAATTTGTTCTCTTCCACGTTCCATTTCAACCCACAAACTTCCTGTTTATGAGTTTCAAATTTGTTGACATAGTGACTTTCTATTCTTACATCACGATTCAAAATTGACCGATCTCTAGAACCACTAGATAAAATATGCTCATTCCATGCTAATGAACTTACACGTAAACTATGCCCCGACATAGTTCTGACACATTTGATCTTATTTGCATCCCAAATCTCAACCAATCCTTTTGAAGTTCCTATCGCCAAATGAGTACCTGACCCTATCCAATTCAAACTTGTTACTTTATCTCGGTTAGACAAATTACAAAGTCTGTCTACTGATTGTGTTGCACCATCCCACAAATATACACTATCGCCTAGTCCAACGGCTAATATATCCTGTTGACACCAGTCAACCAAATTAAGATAGAAGTCATCTGAAAGCTCGGGAGCATCTAATACTCTGTATGGAACTTTCAGGATGCTTCTGGGTTTCTTTTGAGGAGATAAAAGTAATTTCTGAGACTCCTGCCTTACGGGTGACAATGAATATAGTTCGTTTTGAATATCTCTTGAAATGGGTCTTGATTTTTGGGGAGATCTGTATGTGAAAAGGTTTGCTTTTCTTCTTGGAGTACTTGTAACACTTTCATCTTGGTCGTTATTAGAGTTGAGGTTCGTCATAGCATTGTTATTAGAAGTTCCGCTAGGTTGATGTGAGTCCTGGTTACTAGAGGCAATATGAGGCGTTGACATTACCGACGCTGAGGATCTGGGTGGGGTGCCGGTGATGTTATGTGATCCATTGGGAACACTTGATCTACCAGGTTGGGTCAAGTTACCTGCACTATTAGGTCTTGCTGGAGACTTGGAGGGTCCTCTGTTGTTGGAAGATGTGGCGGCAGATAAATTAGCAGCTGCCATGGGGACATTATCCCCAAATAATTCAGCTTTCAAAACGGTAGAAAAAGTTCTGTTTGCTTCCTCTTCTTTACGAATATCGATCTCATTATCAGCATTTTTGGCGCTTCTGAGATCGGGTAGTACTTCTTGATTGGTTAAACTAAATGCTGCTTGAAGATCAATTCCAGTTCTATTTGGAATATACCTGTCACTAAAAATGGACTTTTGATTTCTTCGCCTGGGAGACGATGTTGGTAACGAAGAAACTTCTGCTAATTTTGGAGGATCCAAACTTCGTGTAGACTTTGAAGGGGACTTCGGAGTTTCGAGAATCAGTCTAGAATTGAGGTTCACATTCTTTGATCTTGAATTGGAGGCACTTTCGATTTGGTCCCCAGAACTATTATTATTGTTGCTCATCAGATAAATGCAATGATATGTTGCAAGTTCTTATGCAAATGGTTTATTTAAATGTTCAAATAGTTTTATATATGATTAGGGGGGATATGACAAGGGACTAATTCAATTACCGAAATCGAATTGACGAGTTAGATACAAACCAATTAGCTAAACTGCTTCTGATGTTTTATGACAAATGTATTAGTATACCTCTCTCGGGTACTATGCGAAGAATTGAAGCGATGATAATTGTAATATGATCAGATGTGGAACCTTTGGGAGTGTCTGCCTTTAGATTTTTCGCTTGTGTGCAAGTTGACGACTTTTTCTCATGCTTAGGTAATCTTGCGCAATATTCGGTTCTTATTGCCATTTGAATATAGCTTACGAAAGGAAGGTTAGCAGTTTATGCTGGTAGGCATGAGGATGTGAACTGTGACTATGAATGTATCTGTGAGTGTTATTTATCCTATTATTACATTTATTGCAATTTCATTCCTGATCACTATTTTTTGTGTTATGTTTCTCTATATGCGTCTAATTATGTCCTAAAAGAATCTAATTTGTTGCGTAAGCGATTCCTTGCAATCATGATTTAACCCCTGTTAACATCTTCGCTAAACCCCAATTGAAGGTTGTGTGATGGTGCTGTTGATGGGTGGGGGTTGTGAAAAAATGTAGGGGTATTTCGAAATGAAAAATTGTCATGAATATTTTAAGAATCTTTCAAAAAAATTACAAAATAGTCTAAGAAACGAACTGGTTTATTTGATATTATAGTAGAACAGCCATAGAAATGGTTCTCCTGGGCCCAAGATTAAGGAAGGAATGACAAAACCGGTAAGTGATCCGATCCTTCCATAATCTCTCCAATGCTAATATATATAAGTAGATGCAACAAAAATCCAGTTGTTGTAGAAATCTTTCCAATGGAAGTGAAAATTGATGAAAATTTATGAAAACTGTATCATTAATTTATTTTATTATACTTAAGTGATTAGTTAATTTCAAAGGAAATTATTACGTTGGATAAATAAGTTAGATAAATAAGTTAGATAAATAAGTTAGATAAATAGTGTACTGAATACATAAATTGGATCATAAATTGCGTTAAGACAGTTCGTCATGGATAAACCCCAAGAGTTCATGTAAGATGTTTTCCAAGCTAGTAAAAAAAGCACAATAATCATTGATATCAACAAAGTTGTTTCTCAAATCATAGTGTATCTTTTCATTTAACTGTATCAATTCGGTTTTTGTTTCCAGAGATAACTGAATAGCACTCATAACTAATTGACTGTTGACAGGAGATGACATTCTTCTGTGTTCCTTACTGGGCATATTTTGCTTAGGTTGGCTATTTCTTTTTTGAGGTGCTAGATTCGCCCAATTATTAGGAAAATCATCTTCTGAATCCGACAAAGTTGGTTGAGGTACTTCCAGGACGTTAAATAAATCATTCATATTCATAATTCCTGAGACCTGATAATCAAATAATTCAACTTGGGGTGCAGATTTCTCCTCATTAAATTGACCAATAATATGAACTATATCATATCTCTTTAAAATGAATTCCCAAGTTGAGTTTGTTAATGATAACATCCGTTTATATTTTTCATTCTTGAACCATTTTCTATTCAAAATGTACAACGCTTTATTGATCAATTTGACATAGATACAAAGTTCATTGATGGTCATAAATTCATATTTGAACTTTACAATAATAATAACAAACATCAAAATGATAGAATCCAAAGGAATGGTTCTTTTGATATACCAATTGAATTTTCCAAATTTGATAAAATCATTATATTTCAAAAAATCATTCAAATTGTGTAAGATTGATGGAATCAAGTTGTTATTCATGTTTTCGTATGAAAAGTCTTCAAATTGATTGAATTTCAACAGGGAAATTGAGGAATTGTTCAAGTTCTTGATGATATTTCCTTCTTGGATGTGTCCAAAAGTATCTTCATATTGACTTAAAGATAAGATTCCTCTAGTACTAGAAACTTTATTACCTTCACGATCATTACTTGCAGCAACCAAAGTAAGGGACCCCTTATTGCTATCGCTCATTAAGATCTTCTTATGTAATAGCATTAATGCACGATCAACAAAACCCCAAGAATGGTTTTTAATAAAGTTGAGTAAATTCATTTCTTGTACTGAAGACGGAGGATTAATTTTGAAATATTGATTCATCTTATGAATTGATCTTTTGATAAACTTAAATAATCCAATGATCATAGACTTGATCTCATGAATTTGTTTGGTGGTGATATTTGATGATAAACCATTATGTAAAAGGTAAACTAATTCACTCAAAATTCTGTCATATTTAAATTTCACTTTCATTGATAATATACCAATATTCAAACGTTTTTCATTCGGACTTCCCAACAGTGGTTCTTCTTCATCTGGCATTTCCACATTGAAATCTTCAAACTTACATACCGGAGGTAAGCAAAAGTTATGGGAAGTAAGAGCATCAAGTCCAAAGATAACCCACCATAAAAGACGTCTGAATTTGACCACTTCCCAGTCATTGATTCTTAATGTAATTAATGGATCCTTGTGCATTTGAAGAAATTTGGCATAACGAATGATTTGAGACATTTCCATGGTTGAAGGGTTTGGAGAAGTAGATTGAATGATAACATTTCCTAGTAATAATGGAAGGGTTTTTATACCATGAGGATACTTATAGTACTGGCATAATTTATTGAATGCCTTCAAATACCTATCGATATCTTGATTGAGTAGAAGATTATCATATTCTTCAAACTCTGAAATAGTAGAAGCGTATAGTATTGGGAAGTACATGGTGTAGAACTGAAGATAATCAAAGTCTTGGTTCAAGGCGGAAGTTGTCGAAGAAACAGAAGATGGAGATCCAGTTGCATCATCTTCAGAAGCAGATTTAATTTGTAGACTTTTTCCAAGAATTATATCCCAATATACTTCATGGCACTTCAAGAAATCGTTCAAATTCATTACCACAGGCAACAAGATATGAACTGAATTTAGATACCGATCCACAAGTTCAGTAGATCTTTCTCTTGCTTTGGGTACATATGTTTGTAGTTCTTCCAATAAGTTGCCATGTTCAAAATCGTCGCTGGTTCCAAAGAGATAGTTGACGGGGATAGCTGGATTGGACTGGTATGCATTCAAGGAATTCTGAAGGCCAGGGTTAATGGGCTGAGCTCTACTATGTGAACCTGAGCCTGCTTTAGGTTCATTTAGGTTAGGGGTAGCTTGTGGGTTGTTAGAGGTAGTAGAACCGTCTAGGAAATTACTAGCGTTTTTATTGAAGAAGGCATTAATGTTTGTGGAACTGTTACTAACAGAAAGTGTGGGTGGCTGTGTAGGATGGATTGTATCATTTTGGTTAGCGAATGTGAAAGAACTCAAATTGAATGAGTACAGTTCGTCCGTTTTTCCTGTCTGGTTGGAATAGTTAGTGTTGAAAAAATTGTTGGTTATGTTATTAGATTGGTTGTTGACTATTGGTGTTTGGAGAACACTATTGGGCATCAAGTTTGGTGGTAATGAGTTATACGAAGGGGTTGAGTTTGTCTCGGAGCTTCCAATAGTGATATTCATATACGAAAGCTCCGTTCCCGGAGAATCTTTATGATCCATGGGCCTGTGTAGCTTGTCATCTAAAGATATATCGTAAGATCTTTCCAACGATTCTTGTTCTAAGCCAGGTTGGTACGATTTCATGGATTGCTTTTGCATTCTTCCACCATCTAAAACTTGATCAATAGTGGAGCCGATCAGATCATTTCTCTTTTCAGGAGACAATGTTATGGAGTCCGTAGAACTTACCGAAGCTCTATGTTCTGATAACGTATAGTTGTCTTGGGATAGCGACGATTTCATCAATAAGCTTCGTTTGTCTTTATCCTCCTGGGATAACTTAGACGACCTCTTACCTCCTCTGCTTATTCTTTCGTTGATGAAGTACTTGCACTCGATGCCCAACTTCTCACAGTTGTTACAAATGGGATGTATTCTTGAGCATTTGACCTTTTTGGAATGACAATACACACAACTCAAAATTTTTCTTTGTCTTGTTTTTTGGACTTTCATTACCTTGCCGCCTTCCAAAATTTTCAACTCAGATCGTTTGGCAGCCGTAATAGCCTCATCGTCTCTGTTTTCAAACCTGGGGGAGTGGGTGGAGGAGACCTCCGAAATGTCGTCATTGGTCAGTATGGATAGCAGAGTCGCGAGCTCAGTTGCAGCTTCCTCCTCTTTTATCATGTCATGTAGATGAGATGTGGTGTTTAGGTTTTCGATCTCCATGATGTGATGGGTCTGATAAAAAGACTCTTATTTGTTTTTGTTTTTTTTTTTAAAACCGGAACCTACAAGAAAGAAGTAACCTAGTCTTTATTTCATGTACTGAGTGGCCGGCATTAGGATTGTCATGACTGGATTCTAAAATGATCATATACCGTGCGGGGTTAAGTGAACGGTAAAGCCACGTCTTGGGATTGTTCTTTTTATGTATGTACGCAATACACAGGGAACCCAATCTTGTAAACTGTATTTCGTGTTACTAATTGCGCAGTTTTTTCCTATCATGGCAGTCCGCATTCTAATAGCCAAACTCCGTGTAGATTCAAAGGCGCACCACAAAGCCTTGTGTATTGTTTTTGAGATCCCAGGTACGAGCAACCGTAGTATATAATTATAATCACGACCCCAGATCTTGTGGGAAGCTTTAACCCCGAAGAAGGGATATGGGAAAATAAAACTACAATAGAAGTTGAATTCGCCTCTTCCATTATTCCGGTTTCCTTATTACTTTCCCCAACATTTTGGTCCCTATGTTATTTTCAGCCATTGCATTTGATTGGTGTTTTATTTTGAGATGCATGCTCATTGCATTGATTCTGCCGGGATAATACCACCTATACCGTAATTCTATCGCTTAAACTAACTACACTCATCGGTTGCGATGCCCTGATGGTTGGGGTAATTTCGGTCTTTAGCACCTTCTACCCATGACGTGGGTGTTACAAAAACGTACTGTAATCTGATGGGAAAAAAATATGGTCATCACGGCCATTCAATTTTATGGCCAAAGTAAGATGAGCATATCTCACTAGGTTCGAACATACGAACAATGAATTCTTATATGAGATGCCCTCGCCTTCTGCGCTATACACCCCCATTCATCCTTCACATACGCCCAACCTCACGTTTTGATGTGCGGCATCACGTGCCATGCGCGCGACTCTCACGAAAACCCTCTCGTTGACATTTTAGGAATTTTCATGAGTTGTCCTTAAATCAAAGTCAAAACAACTAACCATTTCCATCTCAAAATCCGTGTCTCCTAAATCAATCCTAAAATGGACTTCGAAGAAGCTGAAGATATAAACGGGGTCCGCCTCGCCTGGAATGCCTTCCCCTCCACCAAGGCCGAAGCAAGTAAGATTGTGGTGCCTACCGGCGCGTTGTACACTCCATTGAAATACAGAGACGATTTACCAATTGCTGCCTATGACCCGATATTTTGTTCTAGTCAAACCTGTAAGAGTATCTTCAATCCTTACTGTACAATTGATCCCACTGGATTCTGGCATTGTCCCTTGTGTCAATGCAGAAACCCATTACCTGCCCATTACCAAGGTATGTCTCAAGAAAACTTACCATTAGAATATCAACCTTCAAGTTCTACAATTGAATATATTACTGCCAGACCAGTTCAAAACCCTCCTGTGTTTTTCTTGTTGATTGATTTGTGTCAAGATGAAGATAACTTAAAGGCATTGAAAGAAACCTTGGTGATCTCATTAAGTTTGTTACCACCAAATGCATTGATTGGTTTGATCACTTATGGTACTATGGTTCAAGTTCACGATTTGGGTTCCGAAAGAGTAAACAGATCTTACATCTTTAGAGGTGATAAGGAATATAATGAAAAACAAATCAGTGATATGTTACACAGACCAATATCAACTCCTCATGGTCAACCTCCTCAATTTGCAAACTCTTTAACCAGATTCTTCTTGCCAGTTGAAGATATTGAATTCCAGTTGACTTCTATCTTGGAAAATTTGGCCAGAGACCCTTGGGCCGTCGCTAAAGACTATAGACCTTTGAGATCCACAGGTTCTGCATTGAACGTTGCTGTGAACTTATTGGGCTTAACCTTCTCCGGGTTTGGTGCTAGAATCATGTTGTTCTCCGGTGGTCCTGGTACTTTGAACCCCGGTTTAATTGTTGGACCTCAATTGAAAGAACCAATTAGATCCCATTCTGATATCGATAAAGATGGCGCTAAACATTATAAAAAAGCCGTCAAATTTTATGACGGTCTTGCAACTAAAGTGGTGAAAAACTCTCATACTATCGATGTCTTTGCCGGATGTCTTGATCAATTCGGTATGTTGGAAATGAAAAATTTGTGTAATCAAACTGGTGGTACTCTTTTATTATCTGATGCTTTCACTACTTCTATTTTCAAGCAATCGTTCTTGAGATTGTTCAGCAAAGACAATGATAGTTACTTGCGTATGGGATTCAATGGTACTTTGGATATCAAAACATCCAGAGAATTGAAAGTAAGTGGATTAATTGGTCATGCAGCTTCTTTGAATGTGAAAACCGCAAATGTTTCAGAAAACGAATTAGGAGTTGGAGGTACATCCCAATATAGGTTATGTACTGTTTCTCCTCAACACACCTATGCCATTTTCTTTGATGTTGTCAATACTCAGGCCTTACCCCAAAATTCCCAAAGTTACATTCAATTCATTACCCATTATCAACATTCATCTGGTACTTACAGAATCAGAGTTACTACTATTTCTAACTTCTTAACCGGTGATGAACAAACCTTGACCACTTCGTTTGATCAAGAAGCCGCCGCAGTTTTGATGGCCAGAGTAACTTTATTCAAATCCGAACAAGATGATGGTGCAGATGTCTTAAGATGGATTGATAGAATGTTGATTAGATTGTGTCAAAAGTTTGCTGATTACAGAAAGGACCAGGAAGAATCATTTAGATTAGGACCAAGATTCCAATTATATCCACAATTCATATATTATTTAAGAAGGTCTCAATTCTTACAAGTGTTCAACAATTCTCCAGATGAAACTGCATTCAACAGACATGTGTTGTTGACTGAGGATACCAACAACTCATTGATTATGATTCAACCAACTTTGACTTCGTTCTCCTTAGAAGGTAAACCCGAAGCAGTGTTGTTAGATTCTGTATCCATTAAGGACGACAGAATCTTATTGTTGGATACCTTCTTCCATATTTTGATCTTCCATGGTAAGACTATCAGTCAATGGAGGAAAGCAGGTTACCAAAATCAACCAGAATATGAAGGTTTCAAGAATCTTTTGGAAGAACCAAAGCAAGAAGCTGCCGAATTATTGGTGGATCGTTACCCATTACCTAGATTTATTGACACCGAAGAGGGTGGATCTCAAGCCAGATTCTTGTACTCCAAGTTGAATCCTTCTATTACCTACAATAGTTCTGATTTTGTTACTAATAATGGTGCCATTGTCTTGACTGACGATGTTTCCTTGCAAGTGTTTATGAGTCACTTACAAAAGTTGGTTGTCAGTGGATCTAGTTGAATAGATATATAAAGCTAAAGTAGTTAGTTAAGTAGCATTATATTGGTGAAGATGCAAGCTAGTTTTGTGTCCTTTTGAATACCATGTTTAAGAAACGAATAATTGAAGGGTGTAGACAAGGGGAGGAAGAGTGAAGAGAAAAGGAGAGAAGAGACAAATTGGCGATTCCTTGCTATATTTCATATTTCAAGAATTGACTCTATATTCCTCATCAATTAGGGCGTGTGGCGTAGTTGGTAGCGCGTTTGCCTTGCAAGCAAAAGGTCACTGGTTCGATTCCTGTCTCGTCCAATTAACAATATCTTTTTTTGTTTGTGTTTATTCTACCCTTTAAATAGCCTATTGTTATCGTGATTACCATTTCGGCTCAAAATTGTGTTCCCTCTTCCGACATAGATACTAACCACTGCATACAACAGGTTGACCGACCGCCTAGCAGCCGTATACCATTTTTCAAATCGAGCGCATTGAAAATTTCATTGCTTTGATTCATTCCTCTTACACCATGCACGGCCTACACATGACGGCGATGCTTGTATGGATACTTTTTGGCGGGGTTTCGGCATCTCCCGGAGACGCCTTGTATGCCTTCCAAGATTGCACCTACCAGTGTGAACAATTGACCTGCTATGACAACCAGTATCATGTGTTTCAAGACAAGTTCCACGATGTTTTACAAGATTCAGGGTACGATTTCATGTACTACAATTCCGACTGGCAGTTTGTGGAAATGCCGTTGGAAGGACATCTCCAGTGGCTTCTTTGGGACTGTGAGCAGAATTGTGACTACCAATGCCAGAGGGTGATTACCGAGATGAGAAAGCACAACAACGAGGAGATCTACCAGTTCCATGGAAAGTGGCCGTTTTTGCGAGTCTATGGAGTCCAGGAGTTGGTGTCGGCAGTGTTCTCGGTGGGTAACTTTCTTGTCCACATGATGGGCTTTATGAAGATCATCGCCTTACTTCGAACTGGGAACATCGATGCTTCCTTGTGGTACGCACATGTGAATTTGTTATTGATGGCAGCAATTACGATGATGGCATGGATGTGTTCTACCGTGTTCCATATCCGGGATTTTTCGTGTACCGAGAAGATGGATTACTACTTCGCCGGGTTGACGGTGTTGAGTGGGTTCCATTATCTTGGATCTCGAGTGATGGGGTTGTTTAGACCCGGCATGGCATTATACAGGGGATTATTTAGTGGTGCTTGTGTGTTGGCCTATGCTAGCCACGTATATCGGTTGGTTAGTGACTGGCTGTACACGTATAATATGAGGGCCAATATTGCTGTAGCCTTGCTCCAGAACGGTTGTTTATTTGTTTTGGTTTACGATTTGTACAGTAGGTATTACACGAGGGAACAGGAAGAAAAAGGGAGTAACGAGAAAGAAGGCAAACGTACAAATAAGAATGAAGACAAACCAACTAATATAAATGCCGACAAGACAGATAACACGACCATTCACACCCACTTGAAATATGTACATCTTTCCCAAATGATCCTTCCCAGCTTCTATTCCAGATCTCCCAAACTATACGTATTGTATCCCTTGTTACTTACTACGATAGTAACCTTTGGTATGCTGTTGGAGATCTTCGACTTTGCACCCATTTTCTACGACTTGGTCGATGCCCATAGTCTCTGGCACTTGGTGACCATCTTCCCCGTGTACTACGGATGGTACGACTGGCTTTTATGGGACTTGAATGAAAACGTACCAGAGAAGCAAAAGGTGGACTAGAAACAAAAGGTAGAATAAGAGCATCCTAGTGTGCCGAAGAAGCACCTAAACAAGAGACTAATGTTATGATTTCGTTCAATAGATATTTATTAGATACGTGTAGATTCCAGTTTGGAAGCCATTCAACACCATCCACTTCTTCGTACTTTCTTCACTAGCTTTAATCCTCATCTTCTTGTGGAACATATGGAGGTGGCTTGAAGAACTCTTGATCGGCTTCAACCATTTTCTTGAAATGGTCCTTGTTGTCAACATATTGGTACAAATATTCCAATTCAAGATCATGGACTTGTCTTCCAAGCATGACCAAAGAGTGCAAAGGTTCACCAGAATCGTATTCTGCCAATTCTTTCAAGGTCCCTGCCTTGAATGTTTGGTTAGGAGATCCCAATCTTGAAACAGCCACACATGGAGTATCCGGAGTATACGCTTGTTCTGCTCTGGTCTCTTCGATTTCAAGCAATTGCTGAGCAGCCGTCGCAATGTCCATATATCTAGGAGGCTCGTATATCAATCTACCCCTAGCCATGTTTTCTATACTTTGCTCTTTGACTTTGATATCCAATAACAAAAGAGTGTGCAATCCAATCTTTCTGTTTTCCATGATCTTGTTGTAGAACGAGTCTGGCTTCCAGGTCTCTGTGAAAAACACCAACGAGACAGTTTGGCCGAATTGGTATAATTGTAATCCACAGGCCCCAACGGCATTCATTACAGAAGCATTGTGGATGGCTTCGACTTTGATGCTCAATTCTCTGGCTCTGATAATGAGATCGGTATGGGTAGTGGCTCCAAATGGATCTCCTACGACCAAAAATGCGATGTCGTCGGTGTCTGCATCGGCAAGGATTTGATCAGAACCTCCTTCAACAAGTTCTCTATCGGCTAAAATGACCTCTCTTCCGTAAAACCTTTCTAACGATTCTTTGTCTGCTGCCATCAATATGGAGGTATAAGCTTCCAAATACACACGCTTACATCTCTTGACAATTTCCAAACCACGCACAGTGATATCACTTTCGTAGGACAATCCTAACCCTATCAAGTACAACATTCTTAATTATGAAGTTATTGAATCGACAACTGGTTGAAATTTAATTTTGCGATGAGCAAGTCACGTGAGAATCTCGAAATTTAATGGTATGCGATGGAGGTGAAAGATAGTGATAGATTTAGATGTGCAAGAAAAATAGACCATATGATGCGGAGAGCAACAAGAAGTGAGATAGTGATGAAGCAGGAAGAGTTAGAACCTCACTCAGTGCCCTACAGTTATCCACAAGTGGACGGACCCATGGATTCTATGGAGGGTTATCTAGAGGACGGTTTGGAGAGTACCGATAAATGGGACAGAACAGAAGGGAGAAGAAGAAAAAGAAGGTCTACTAAGGACATACAATCCGATATCGAAAGATACAACGAGCTTATTAGTCGAAACGAGAATCTTGAGAAGGATATTCCTCCTCGTAGGATGAAATTGAGAGCAGAAGTAAAGCCTATTCGCAAAAGAGCCAAAGAGCCCAAACCTGTGGAACTACCCAAAAAGAGGCGTCCTGTAAGTATACCTGCAGCCATGAAGATGAAAAGGCCTGCATTCCATGGTGCAATTTCTGGAAAATTGCCTATATCGAAACAGACAGATGTATTCAAGACGCACAAGGCCAACAACTTCGAACAAATGGTAATGGTTGAAAACTCGTATGACAAGCTCATAGAAATGGTCAAGAACAGGATAGAGGATATTGATTTGTCGCTTCATCACGAATTAGTAGCCAAGAAACTCGATGTGGAAATGCAAAGGTTTGAGATTGGCGACGACTTTTACGAGGGAAATCACAACTGTTTGACCTCCAACAATTTCCGACACGACTTCGATCTGTTTTTCGACTACCTAACAGGTACCGCAAAGGAGGATATTCCGTTAGCGTAAGAACAAGAGAAAAAGACAAGGCAGCAAACAGTGGGACAGGAATAGTATATTGGTAACCAAAACAGAACAGCAACACAAATAGAACAATAAAGCACGAGACTAATAATATAATAACATCTAAATTGCAAGAATCATACCCTTCGTATGTTTATCTCTACTAGTCATTTAGGAATAATTGCTTTCCAAAACCATATTTGGTCGTGTACGCCCAATAATTAGTGACAGATCATGAAAGCTAGCGGTAGTGTTCTACTGCAACGGTATCTTACTCTAGGTAGTTGTCAACTGTACATACAAGACGTACGTCGCGAAATGGAGAGAATCGCAGCAATGGTGACGAATGTGCCGCCCGTGACAAGATTCTGGCTCGGCGGTATCATCACCTGTTCATTGCTTACGAAGTTCAAAGTTGTCAGCAAGTTGTCGTTACAATACTTCCCAGAGAAGACGTTTAATAGCCAGCCATGGCGGCTAATCACGTCCTTCTTTTACTTTAGCGACTTTTCAATGGAATTGGTGTTACATCTTTGGATGCTTTTGAGCTGGTGTCGCAAATTGGAAGCCGATTATACTACCGACAGATTTCCGCTGGTAGTAGATACCATGAATGAAGAACAGAGGAAAAAACTACAGGAGTTGGTTGATAAGAATCGGGCCGTTGATTTTTTATATTACTTTTGCCAGATTTGTTTGTCACTAGTGGTGGTCGCTACTATAGGGTACTATAAGTTTGGGGTGATGATCATTGGATTAGGACTGTTATTGGGAGATATATTGTTCCATGTTTGGTGTAGAAACATGCCTGACGTTCAGATGAATTTGATGCGAGTTTTCCATATACGAACGGTCCACTTGCCGTGGATTTATGCCTTGGTGTTTGTGATATTCAATGGGAACATCTTGGAGGGGATTAGGTCCATGTTCTATGAGAATGGATCGTGGCTGCCAATGCTGATTTTCAGAGACGTGAATATATGGAAAGTGTTGATCACTTACTTCTTGGGCCATACATGGTGGTTTGTCGGAGGTTTCTTGAAGCTGAAAGTTTACATTGATGATAATACTCAAAGAAGAGCTCTAAGAAAACAAACCATGAAAGAGTACGGAATTGAAGATGTGAATTTGATCACAGACACCATGGCATGGGTATTATTACCTCCTTGGTACTGGAGGAAAGTATTGGCACAATAGAGGGTTACAAAGTGATGAAATCATCGACAGAATTCCCGATCAAAACATTATCAAAACATTACTCTGACATTCAGAACATGATAAATACATAACAAACCTACTAATACAAATAATGAATTATGCATTACTTTTCTTCTATTTCCTTTTACGTAGTTATTTTGTAACTCTTTTCCTTATATATTATATTATCTGATTATTTGTATACTTACTGCTTTCTAGTTCCCTCTATAATGTCTCTATTGCTTTGCAACCTTTACATCCTTCACCTTGTTAATTTGTTCACTCAACAATACAGGCACTTCAATGGCTTCGTGATCGCCTGCTGGTTTCACCCCCTTTGATTCGTCCTTCTTTTCATCCTTCTTTTCATCCTTCTTTTCGTCCTTCTTTTCGTCCTTTTCACTTGGTGTCATCATCAAGTCGGCAAAGTTGACTCTAGATCCCTTGTCATCGTCATCGGCATCGGCAGTTTCGTTCCATTCAGCCAATTCCTTTTCGTGTTCTCTTTCAATGGCATATTTGACGGCATCCAACACGTTGTCACAAAGGTGCTTAGGTTTGTATTTGGGCACGGTACCCTCTTGGTAAACACCGGTTTTAACCAAGATCGAGTGCCATGACACATCATGGGAGTTGGCAAATCTAATATCGGATTCTGGGGTATCTCCTACGAAATACACAGTGGAAGCTGGTGGTAATTGTAAAACAATCTTGTCTGGTTTTCCTACCAAAGCCAATGGTTCTTTGATACTTGTATCAGGATCCGAATCTTCATCGTCATCTTCTTCGTAAGTTTCCAATTTGGATTGGTTAATAATTTCTTCACCTTCATCGTTGATTAAAATGTCAGCTTCGTCGGCATTTGGATCATTTATAGATAACTTCTTCAAATGTTCGTCCAAAACACCTTGTCTCCAGCTGGTCAATACCTTGTTGGCGAATTTGAAGGTACCCTTTTGTGGCTTTCCGAATCTATTGACTTTCAATTCGTGCCCAGTATGTTCTCTATACAAGGCAGCGATAGATACCTGTAAGGCACCCATACCGTATCTGGACAACTTATAGTTGGTGGCCCAGATGAAATCGGAATGAGCAAAATAAATTTGTGGACCTTCTACGTATGTCTTCGACTGGGTACCCATGACCCCATTCTTGGATAAGAGCAATTCCAAGATGATTTGTTGGTCAGCAGCCCAATTTCTGGAATCGGCAAAAACAAGAATAGCATCGATAGGCACCTTTGAAAAGTCTACTTCTTTGGTACAATTGGATTCTTCTTCGGTCAAATCATGGTATGGACTGACGGCAGGGTTCCATTTCAAGATATCCAAAGGAGTATACACATTCTTGAAACCATACGATTGAGCCACGTTTCTACACACGTTTCCAATACCTCCAACAACAAGGACGTTTTGATACACACCCACCAAATCTTTCATTGGGGTGTGGCCTTGAATGATTTGTTCGGGCGTCACGGGGATGCCCAATCTTTTGGTTAAATCCTCGGATCTTTGTGATTCTGGTTTTCCACCACCGTTGGTCACGAAAATGGAAGGCACTTTGATGTTATACTTGTTTTCTCCCCCCAACATACGCAAGGCCTCTTTTGCTTCTGGGATGGTATCTGGACCTCTCAAGATAACACCGTCGATATCGAAACAGAACGCGTAAGATGCAATTCTGACATGGTCAATGACGGTCTTCTTCTTTCTTTTGATGATTGAGGAGTTTCTGGACAATTTGGCAAGCGAGTCGACTTTTTTGAGGTTGGCGGACGAGTTCTTGCCGTCCTTGGAAAGCGAGGCCGAAGATGACAACTTGGTCAACCCGTTTTGCCATTGGTTCAAGTCCGAAAGCGACAACGATGAAACACGGTGTTTTCTTGACGATGGTTGCAATTGGTCAATGCCATCGTTGTTCAAGTATGATTGGAAGGATTGATCTTCCAGGGCAGAATCGGCGTTAGTCATAGTAAATATCAATAACTAGAAAGGGAGTTCACTAAATGTAGTAGGTTAAATTACGGTATCAATTTTAAGTCTGGGCGTGGGAGGGGGTAGGTTTATATATACAAATGTGACGCCCCTCATTTGGATTTGGCTAGTACGGACTAGACAAAATATCGCGACAATGACATCATAACCTTTGCTAACTATGATGACCACGAAACGCAAAAAACGAGCCCATCTCCTATTCTCGACCCCTCCATAGTGGTCCCATTACCAAAAAGATCGGTGACCGCTTTTGCTTGGCTTGTCCAGATATTCCCCTCCGTTCGAGATAGTTGGAGCGTCGCTGTTGGACTTTCTGATTGTGTGCCACTACGTGCTCACTAGTGAGCCTAGACTCCATTCACCAATGCGTGGCCGATTTTTTTTCATGATTGCTACTGTGTTGAAGTGGTCGTGAATTGCGGGGGCTGGAATGCCACTCTTAGTGAGAAATTGTGCAAGAACGTTTTTGGAATTCTTTGTGCTTCGATCGATGTTTGTGCTGCGATTGATCTAATGGGGGAGAGGCTGTCTATCTAAGGAAGTAGGAGGGGGTGGTGCCCCGTTTGGGACATGTTTCGAAATTGCGAAAACTACATTTGACAGTGTGACCAGGCTGCTAACGCTGGGGCAGTTCACAACCAGTGGGGCTTGATGGCCCCTTATCATTGGGGTCGGATACTTTGAAAACCCGGAACTAAAAGGTGGCTCGTTTTCATATCTTTTAATCCCCAAGGCTTTTCTCTGGCATCTCAATTATCTCTGCCTGTGATTAAAATTTATCTATACTTCCGTGTTTGATTAATACATGTTTCTCTAGCCGGCCATTTGGTTGTGGAATATCGCTGTTTTTCCGTTTGAACTCTGCCTTTGGTCATTTCTCTCACTCTGGTCTTATCTGCCATTCTAGCGTGACTTCTATGGCAACCTACTATGCTTGCTGAGTTTTTCCTTGCTAGTTGCTACTGCCTTTGCATACTTGTGCTCTGAAAAAAAAAAATTGAATTGTCTATACATATACCTTGGCTCAGCAAGGATCAGCCCCCGGATCAATTGTCACCGGGAATAGCCTCCTCTTCTCGTCAATTGCTTTATCAATCCTCCGATATATTCGGAGCCTTCTCCTCGCTCAATCTTTTGGGATCCTTGGATATAAAGTACGTCCAGCCGGCCCCCGAGCTGTCACAGCCAATTTCATTTCAGGTGGCTAAGCTCTCGCAAAAAATCACCATCCCTCCTAATCCTCTCCTATTCATCCAGTTTCGTTGTCTCGGACTACGTGTGGATGTGGAAATTGTGAAATTCGTTCACGGCCGGTCACGTGTAATGGATCCCAAAAAGGATATGTCGCAACAAGTTGTCGCTTTTTTTAATACTTCGTATTCTTTGTCAGCACCACTATCACGTGTCCCCAACCTACCCCCCTCACTCAACATTTCAACAATCGGTACGATTCGGCGTAGTCCCAATCTATATGCAGGACCAACAATCGATACCACTTTTAACATGGTGCTAGTTTTATTTCTGTGGGTAATTTTCACACGCGGATTATCTTGTGTGGAGTAACTCTCCCAGATTGATATGTATAAATAATAGAGGTTTTGTCTAAGTTTGAAACGGGACACCCAGGAGTTGCAACCATGTTATCTATCAAGACTATACTTCAGATTCTCGCACTCCCAATTAGGGTCTTGTACCAGATTCTCCGGTGGGCGATTGTTGGAGGATCTTTTAGAAAGTACAAAAACGATCTTATTACGTCGATTAAGCTTACCGTGTTCAAATTTGCCATAGGGTTACCGATTTTGGATTCTCGGATTATTGCTATTTTAAGCAATGAATCATTGATCAAGAAAGTTATTCCCTTACTTTTCCCCAAGACTAGACAATTGCCAGGGTATGGTGAAAGATACGATCAACAGTCATTCTGGTTGGTTAAGCAGCCAGATAGAAAAGCTAACGATCCGATTTTGATTTATCTTCATGGAGGAGGATACTTTTTGCAGACTTCTCCTCCGCAATTCGAAGGGGTTTTAACTATGTATAGACTACTTGATCCTAAAGTAAGATCTAGAGTTTCTATATTACTTTTGGATTATAAACTTGCTTGTCATGGATATACGATTCCAACGCAAAGAAACCAATTGGATACTACATATTCCAATTTGGTGGTAGAAGATAAAAATACCAATATTATTTTGATGGGAGATTCTGCCGGTGGACATTTGGCCATCACATATTTACAGTACTTGAAGAGTGAAAGAGTTACCAGAATCCCGTTCCCCAAAAAGGTTATTCTTATCAGTCCATGGGTGAAGATTAGAATTGAAGAACATCAATTACTTGCTGGTAATTCCGTTTTTGATAATACCGGTAGGGATATTATCCAGCTTCCGATCTTGAGTGATCCTAAATCATTGCCTTTGATTATTGGATCTAGTCAACTTGAAAGTTTGACCGTTTCTCCAAATAGTAAATTACCTCGTTTACATTCTGATTGGAATGATATTCCTACTTTCAGAGATCCCGATTGTGATGTATTTGTGATTCTTGGAGAAGATGAAACCTTCAGAGACGACATCTTAGAGTGGGTGCATGTTGCCCTAAAAGTTCCCTTCTTTGAAAATCACCAGTACGGTTCGTCTGAAAACGTGCTCAACAAGGATCACCATGAGTATATTAGAAAAAGGGGCCCTGGTCCAGAAGTCAGAGTGTTTGTAGAACCTTGGGGAGTCCACGATGCTTCATTGTTGGTTGAAAGCGGGTTGTTACGTAAGTTCGAACGGACCGATAACATACCTCTTGACCAAGTCGATAGAACACAATACTACGGGCTTGTGAGGATGGTGGAATTTTTGAACGATACGGTTTGATTTCGCAGCCATTATTTTGCACCCAATAAATTATGATAGATGTATGGTTTAGTAGGGTATGGATGTTACTTGAAGAGAAATGGTATGCAATACTAGCTTTTACAAGGGCTTTTACTTTTCAGAAACTTTTAAGGAACACGGGACTTAAAATTTACAGACTATTCTGTATAGACAGACTTTTGTGTATAGACTTTTCTGTATAATGAGAAGTGTGTTGTCTTTCATGGCCATTTCCTGGAATGCTGTTTCTACTCTCTTATTTCCTTTCTTTTTGCTGTCTCTTACTCTACCGTTTATTAAATACAAAAGGAATTAGAATCAACAAAAAAGCAATAAAAATAATACAAATATTAAGAATTTCTACTTCTGAATGAAAAGGCTTCATTTAAAAGTTTTCACTTCAAGTGGTTACCATACTAGGTCACCGACTTAATCTTCACTAGGCTCGTTGGCTTTCTTCATCCTTGCTATTTTTACCAAGGGACTTAATGACGAAACATTATCACTTTCTTGAATGAAGCGATCAGATAATAACTCGTCGGCATTAGCTCTCTTGTTGAAATCAACTTGTAAACACCATGATAAGAACTTACGAATATCATAACTCAATGCTTCTGGTTCCTTCAATCTTGGTGTACCATTTGTGGCAATCAAGTATAATGCTCTCAAGGGAGTCTCATTCAAATATGGTGGCTCTCCTTCAATCATTTCAATAATCATAATACCCAACGACCAGATATCAACTTTGGGACCATACTCTTTTCTTGAAACAACTTCTGGGGCCATCCAATATGGAGTTCCAACCATGGTAGTTCTCTTCAAATTTATCTCATTGATTTGTGCACAGAATCCGAAATCGGTCATTTTAATATTCCCATCAATGTTCAACAAGATATTATCAGATTTGATATCACGATGGATAACTCCCTTAGAATGCAAAAATTTTAACCCCTTCAAGGTTTCTCGACACACAGCTCCAATTTGACCTTCTGTCATGACACTATGGGTCACAATCTCGGTCAATGATCCACCTTCCATATATTCCATAACAACCCACAAATCTCCTTTGACCAAGAAAGAATCGATGAAATTGACAATGTTAGGATGCTTACTTCCTCTCATCACTAAGATTTCATTTATAATAAGCTCCTTTTTAGGCTGTTGTTCCAAATTCATTTGTTTGATTGCAACAGCCCTAGTCTTATCACCATTTTCGTGGGCAATATAAACCCCTCCAGATGCACCTTGTCCAATCTTATTCAAATCAGTGTAGAGATCAGATGGGTCTCCTTCACTACAGATGGACTTCAATTTGGTGATGATCTGTTGGTTCTTACGTTTCTTGTCTTCACGCTTCTTTTGTGCCAATATCGCAGCCTGTTTGGCATCTCTGACTGGTTGTTGGTTTGATTTCTTTCTTTGGACATCTGGTTCATTGGATTCCGATGCACTAGCAGCGGCCTTAGCTTGCTGCTTCTGTTGAGCTGCGGCATATTTGGCTTGCTGCTTTTCGTACACTTCTTTCGATGACAGCGATGTTATGTCTGCTAATGCTTGTTGAGGCCCACTCAAATTTTCTGGAAATTGTTGTTTCTCTTGTTGTTTTTCTTGTTGTGGTTGTTGCTGTCCTTGCTGTTGTGAAGGAGGAGGAGGTGGAGGAGGTCTGTGAGATTTGATATCATCCTTATTACGTTGTTTAGGATAGTCAAGGTTATCTGGTTCATTGAATTTCGCAGATGGTGCTATAGGAGCAGTGGATGTGACATTCTTTTGAGGTTCCACACGGGTTTTAGTAGCCAAAGAACTACTATGAGACTTGGACTTGGGGATTTTCAGCGAAGATGGTGTGCTGATAGGTGGAGGTGGAGGTGCCGAATGTGGTGGCATTGGGGTGGATGGTTGCTTCTCTGAATTCTTCCTGGAACTACTACGGAGTGATTTGATGGACTTCGATGAGAATGACCGACCCATAAACGTCTTGCTTTTAGAAGGAGAAACGGTGGAAGCAGGTGTACCATTGCCATGAACATTGGTACTTGATGGTGAGGCTGCGCTATATGGAGATGGAGGACCAGGAGTAGGAGGTTGGGCCGATGGAGGCTTTGGGGCTGGTCTACTTGGAATGAATTGGTTTTCATAGTTGGCATTTGGGGTTTTTGGAGCTGCTGGAATCTTTTCATCTGGATGTTGTTGCCTTGGAGTGGTGATGCTGACATCAGTAGTAGAACCAGTTTGGGGACTTAAGGGTTGGTTAGTTGGGAAAGTTGCACTTGGAGTAGATGGTGGAGTATTACTATAATTGATAGAACCACTTGAACTGTTATTGTCGTATTGAAATTTTTTGAACGCATTGTCATCTGGATTGTCGTTTGTGTCCTGGTAAAAGGCAACGATGTCCATAACTGCTTGAGGATGTTGCTTCTGTTCATGTTTGGAAATTCCACTGGCAGATAGTAACCGTTCCCATTCAATGGGCAACCCGGTATACGATCCATTGTCATCAATACCAACATGGGCAACATGCTTAGCATTGAATGGAGTACTGATTTTCATGCTTAGAGACGAAACATCAGTGGAAGAACCAGATGGTCCGTTGTGATGAAGAATCCCATTCGAGGAACCAGAAGGAGAAGAAACAGAATTTCCAGATTTGCTCTTACCAAACATTTGAGTTAACACACCCTTGACCCGATTCCCACTTTTCCTCTTTTTCCCACTTTGGGGAGTGGTTGTTCCTGGAGATGACGTGGTACCGACGCCTCCTAAGGTGGAAGTGGAAGAGTTGGCTGAGCCAGGGGTGTTGGCGAACTTGAGAGGTTGTTGTAAAACAGGTGTTATGGCAGCCGTTTGGTTATGACATGAGGGGGTTGGTAGGGAAGCATGAGAAGCCAGACGTGGGGGAGGAGGGCTTCTTATGACTGTTGAAGTTGAGTTTGTAGAAGTATTTCTCGAGTCTTGGGTTGGTGGTGCTGGGGCTGGTCTTGTTGCAACTGGAACCTGATAAGGTCCATCATAAGGGGAATGGACCAGCTTATCAAAGGTCAGTTGTTGTGGGGTTTTATCTGGGTCGGAATCAGAAGCTTCACGTTCATGTGCTAGGGACTTTTCTGGTTGCACAGGAGTATCGATGGTGTCATCGGTGGTTGGAATGGTATTTAAAGTTTCGGTAAGATTTGGTGTATGATTGTTATCGCAAGAAACATCATCCAGATAATCAGCTTCATCAAAACCACTACTTTTACTTGATTGGTTTCTGTCCAAATATGAATCTAAATTGGAGGAGATTAAGTTTGGGTTTGAAGAAATTGCTTGTTCATTTGTTCCTGGAGGTTTTCCAGGGTCCAAAGTCGATTTGAACGATTTAAGATCGGGGGTTGATATAGTTGTTGGTTCTTCCAAAAGAGACGTTTGCAGAGGAAACGTATTTGAGGAGTGAGGAGGACGAGAATGGATGGAAGGTTGGGATTTTTCGTCGGAAACATCGGTACTTTCATGGATAGAATCGTCGGTTTCTGGTTCGGAGTTGGCCACAGGCAATGATTCCGGATGAGTATTATCTTGATGGGATATCAGTTTGGAATCTGTTGGTAAACCGGAGGAGGCAATTGTCGATTCAGGACTGAATTTTGGAGTTGAATCGGAGGTGGAATCAGGATTGGTATCTTTGGAAGGGATATCGGAGGGTGCTGACTGAGGATGGGAACCGATTGACGAATCGGTTGGGATTTCCGGACGTTTGGCCACGAAGGTGTTATCTTTGGAGTCTTCCTTGCCGTTTTGTTTCGTCATTTCTGTTCCCTTTTCCTTTACATCTGCTTGTAGAGTTCCAGAGGACGCCTTTTCGGATAGTATTTTGGAGGGTTCGATGGGGCTGTCGAGTTCTACGGTGTCAACGGTGGCATCGGTGGTGACGCTCGAGTGGGACGAGGCGTGTTTGGCGTGGACAAGCGAGTCCTGGGTGTCGTTGTTGTGATTGAGCGACTCGGTGAGCTGGTGGTATTGCAGACTGCTTTCGTCGTTCTGCAAGGCATTGACGTTGAAGGTGCCCGGCATTCTGGGGAGCGGAGTGGTAGGCGAGTCTTGTTGTGACGAGGAGTCGGCCGTGCCACTAATGATCTTGTCGGTGAAGCTGGAGATTTTCTCGTGGATGGGCGAGCCAAGTGATAACCCAGACGACGACAGTTTGTGGTTCAAGCCGGGAGTTTCCATTGTGAGTAGCGATTGGCTTGTGGACGTCAATAAATGTGGTGGTGGCGGCTAGCAGCAGCTGGTGGGGACGCGATTGACGGGGTGGGGGCAGGAGGGCCGGAACAAGGAGGGGAACGGATCGTTGAATGAAGACGGCAGCGAAACAACGACGACAAGAACGACGAGAATGGATAAAACACAGTGGTAGCGACAATAGCGTTGGCAACGTGAAAGAAGTCGGATTGTTTGGTAAAGGGTCGTTTGTTGGTGATTAATTGTAAACGGCAGGAAAAAACAACGGGCCACAAAGTCCGCATTGGGACGCGCTTCTGTTGGGGCGGCGCGCAGCCCTGCAGGTGGTGGGTGCGTGCGGCGGGGCCCACTGCCCGATCGGGTTGGCTAATTTCGACGATTTAGTTTGGTGGATGGGCTGGAGGAGGTTGAGTAAGGGGAGGATGGGGGAATGTGAGGATGGGAAAGGGGGGCACGCGGGCGAGTTGCCCCTGGGATCAAGTGATACAGGAGCCGCAAAACACACTTTACATAGGCGTTGGTTGGTATCAAAAGCCGGGTGCCGGGCACAATTGGTCCCATTGTAACCTTGCAATTGGCGTGCACAGAGTCCAGAGATACCTCCAATTTCCCTCTGAGTAGCCTGATCGTCGACGACGATTTAATTGGGCCCAATTAGCCAAGGAACGAGTATTCCAATCAGCTTGAGTGTTTTTCGTGTACGCTTTTGGCACACATTGAACATCCTTTTTTTCAATTTAGGCTGCATGGACAATGCTTCTGCAGGATCTGCGCTTTCTTCCGAACTCCCTACTACCCGGTACGATGGTGGCTGGCCAGAGCGGTGGAAGCATTCCTAGGTTGGCCCAGTGATCCCGGTGCCTCGCTTGGTACCTTCGACAAGATCGTCGGCTACAACGACCGTTCTCTCGAACGGGGATAGCCCTTCACTACCCCAATTGCCGAGAATGAAATTTCTTACGAGTAGGGGCACCGACTTGTTCAGTCTTTTGGGCCTCCCTGCAGTGCCTAGTGGTAAGGACGGCTAATTTTCTGACTTTTGTATTGAAAGATCGAACAATCAACAATCGGGGGACCAGGTGGATTCTACTGCTTTGGGAAAAAATTAGGCTCCATTGTTAACTCTTCCAGTCCACCCTTAAGCCCAATCCTACATACGTACATACCTGACAGGTGGCCTAGAACGGGAACTCCGACTACATAATTAGATGTACGTTCTGGACGTGGAATGTCATGGTATACCCTCACGTGATGCTTGATCTGGACCACAACCTCTCATCGATGCCCATTGCCGTATACAGGCTATGGTGCCATATCACGAGCCCCGATGACGGTGCAGCACAATATATGGTATTACGAATTTAGTGTATCAGAGTAACGGACCAATTCTTACATTGAAACTACGTACCAACCGTTGTTGTCGTTTATCACGTGTGCTACCTAGGTGTGACTTGCTAGGGACGTTCTTCTTTCTAGGCCTTTCCCACCACCCAGTACCGGCCTACTTCTGGCTCGTATACATACTTGTTGCGCTCCAAGTACACCCCGACACATTTTCTAATCACCGACACGCCTCCTGCAGAATGGA
Source organism: Suhomyces tibetensis (assembly GCA_030570835.1). NCBI lineage: Eukaryota > Fungi > Ascomycota > Pichiomycetes > Serinales > Debaryomycetaceae > Suhomyces > Suhomyces tibetensis. The sequence continues at coordinate 39,063 of JAJLWT010000005.1, forward strand.
TGCCTCTGCCAGTAACTATCTCCATGCGGCCTGCATGTTGTGCCCTTTTTCCGTAGTGGGACATATTCCCGGAGTATTCACGAGCGGACACTTCTTCGTCCCACCAATGTTTCAATGCTATACGGGTGGCCTCCATGGCGGGCGCTAGCGTGAGGCCGTGGAGGTCCAAGGTGCCAGTGGCGTAGAAGCGGTCCAACTGGGGCTGGGCTTCGGGCGTGCTTTTGCGGCCGGCTGCGGAGATTGGTGCAGCCAGCGAATAGGTTCTGGCTGGGGTGTTGCGTACAGGGCCGAGTCCGTGTGGTTGTGTAGGGTTCCAAGCAGATGCGGCTGTAGTAGTAGGTCCGAATTGGCGTGCTGTTTTTAATTTAGGCGTCGGCCTGGTCCTTGGTTGTGACTTTTTGGTGGCGGGCCTGGCGGGAGGCGGTGCTATGGTGTTCTCTTCGATGATTATCCGACACACATCGATGGTCTTGATGACATCATGGTCGAAGAACGCGAGCGCCTGGAGACAGAACACAAGCGGTAATGCATGCAATAACGAGTTGCTATTGTAGATGGCAATCATCTCTGATTCTGCTTCCTGCACAATATGGTGGGGGGTCGAGGGCCTTTCGGCGGCCGGTGTTGGTGTCGAGGAGGAGGGGGGGATCTGCGCCTGTTGGAATCCACCTCGTTGCACTCTTCCACCTCTTTGGACTTCTGTTTCTACTTGTTTCGATGGCCTGTGTCTGTTTATGATGTCCATGGTGCAGGCACCATAATGGCCACTATTTGCATGCAAGTAACGGGTAACTTCTGGAACAGGAACGCCCGTTAGCTCGCTTATCGACAGGGCCGACAGTTGCAATTGGTCCCATGTTCCTACGGATACTTTAGGAGATGCTGGTTTACGTGTAGAATAGGTGTTATGTGTGGGGCCCGATGTAGCGGAGGGATCGTTGGCCAAGATCGTGTTGGTGGCCACCTCCAAATCGCCGCATGAAGCGTCGAGAGCGAGCAGCAAGTCGCGGTTACTTTCGCCAGGAAAGATATCTTGTAATTGCATGAGTTTGGCACGGTCGCTTTGGGTAGTGGGCAAGGGGGGGGCCTCTTCGTCTAGGAACAACAGCTCGATGAGGGCATCGACATCCGAGGTCGACTCTAGCCGCATCTCGAGCTCCGACCGGGCGTACGTCGGGAAAAGGTCAGCTAGAGTGTCTACTAGGTCGACGACAGATTCGCTGCTGTTTGCAGGTTGGACGGACATTGGTGGGGGAGGGGAGCCGGATCTGTGATGGTGTGCTATTGGAAAATTGTGATGGGTGCGGTGATGTCGCATCTTCAACGTCGTGTGGGAACCCGGTCGTTTTGTTGCACATGGTGCATAATCGGGGTAGCGTTAATGTTCTATTCCTATACAGCTATATGCCTTCTGTTTGTCTCTTCACTATCAATGCCTTCAATGCCGAGAGCCACTTGAGCATGGACTCCTCGCTCGAAGCACAGAACCGGAGCCGTTTCAACGGCGTGATGATCAAGATACACCACACCTTGGTGCGCGACATCGGATCGAGCTCGATCACGTCCAAAATCTCGTTGACGGGGATGACCTTGTAGGGCTGCGTATGTCTGCTGTTGGACTTGTAGAAGTAGAGGCCGAGCGAGGTTAGCACGATGTAGAAGCGTTTCCACTGGTTGTACCGTTTGCGGAGTCGGAGCAAGTGTCCCAGTTCGATTTTGAATTCGGGATCGATAGCGGTCACATCTGCAGCCTGCGCATGTGCGACATTGGACCGGGGTGGTGGATTACCCAACTCGACTTCGTCTTCTTCGGTGATGGTTGGGTACTGCAACACGTCTGCCGGCGATAGGGGCGAGTCCGACACTCCCGATGAGAGATAGGCGTCGTCGGGGCCCGAATACTCGATGTCGGAGCTGGTCCTACGGCGGGAGGTTGTACGCAGAATCGCCGGCGGCGGTTGTTGTAGTGCGACATCGTCGGCCATATCCGTGGTGGGTGCTGCAGTGGGCGCAGGTGGGTCAGTGGGGACGTCTGTTCCATTGGGCCTGTCCTCGACTGCCCCGATGTCCTCGAAGAACACCTTGAGCGCATGGATCCACACATTGAGCACGTTCTGGTCGTCACACCGCAAGTGCACCACCTTGTTGTTGGTGTAGATGGCAAAGTGGTACGGCTGGTGGTCGGGGATCTGGCTGTAGGAACGGAGGTTGAGCTTGTTGATGACTTTGATGGGCTTGTGTTCTGACGAGTCCTTGTAGTAGCTGAGCTGGCAGGCACGTAGCACCACCCAGAACTTCTTCCATTGGTGGGTTTTGGAGCGTTTGTGGAGGTACGAGGAGGCTAGCACGGGATTGTCCATGTCGGTGACGAGATGGTAGGTGGCTGTACCTGGCAAATCCTGGAGGTATAGCTGGGAGTGGATATGGCGGAATGTCGCGCATGCGCGCCAATTGTCGCACTGTCCCGCAACAAGCAGCCACTAGATGCGCGCACTTTACGTCTGGCACCCATCGAGCCATACCAAAGTCGTCCTATCGACAGCAACATAAGGCCACCATAAATAAATAGCCGAAAGCTCCGGTTACAAATAGCGGTCATGCGACCCACAGCGTAGTGGGCGAAAGGTCGTACGTCGCCAACACGGCTGAAGTATCCGTTGCCGACGCCAATCTCTATCCGGGTACCCAGGTAGGTGCGGTAAGCTGTATCTATCTTTCACCCCCGTGCTATCAAAAGTGCGTACACCTTCTGCACCTTCGCTAACAAAGAGCAACCTGCGCACGAACTTTCTTCCTCAACCACTACTTGCGCACTATCGTGAAACCAACTAGGATTCAGCTTCTCCCTACTGAGAGCATCATGACCAGCCGACCACGTATCTCGTTGCCAGTGGCCCCTAATATCGTTTTCACGTCGCCGCTGCCTACCCTGGTTTCAGAGCAGCAGCTTCCGGAACCACTGCCCTCCAAACAGCAGTCCTCCCCCTCTGCACAATCCCAACCAACGTCACAAGCACAAGATCCACCAACGCAAGAAACATCCGGCGACCTTCTCGACTGGTTCTACTCGCGGCTGTCGGACCAGTACCGCCATCTCAAGCTCCACATCCCCGAAGATAGAGACCCCCGGCTCGTCACCAAGTCCCGCTACAACAAGCGTGTTTCCTTCGACACCGTCAACCTCCAGTACAAGGACGCCGGCAACGACGACAGAGGCCGGTCCCGGTCGCCACAACCGTCGCCGCCTTCACGGTCACCACTAAGCTCTCCGTCCCGAAGAAGCGGGTCCGACTTTGAGTACGAGTTGGCCCGGTACTTTGCCCTCCCCAGAACCGACTATCCGACCAGACCGATCATCACCCACCGAGGGTGCAACTTCACCAAGCTCCACCAGGACTACGAAAGACTCTATCTTGGTAAGTTACCGTTCCAGCCCGTGCTCCATAATAGAGTCATCTTGGTGTACGTCAGTGCCCGTCAGCACACCTGGGTGGCGTTGGACTGGATCCTCACCAAGTTCATCGAGCACGGCGACACCGTGGTGGTGGTATCGGCCATCGACTCCAAACAGCTCTTGAAACAGGGGTCGACCAATGCCACCAACCGGCCCATCAGCTCCAGCCAGGCCAGGACGCCAAAAATGCGACTCCGCATTCGCAACAGGCCCGACTACGTCAAGGTTATCGCCAAGAACATCATGACGTACATCATGGAGGTGATCCGCCCCGAGATCGTCGCCCGTGTGTGTGTGGAGTTGGCGGTGGGACCCACCAAGGGGGTGTTGAAAGAAATGTACAAGTTATACGAGCCCAACTTGGTGTGTACGGGTACCAAGCTGAACGTACGCAATGGTGCCCCGTTGAAGTCTTGGAACTCATCCAAGTTGACCGACCGCTTGGTCAAGAACTACCCGTTACCGGTGGTGGTGGTTCCAGCCCGGAACATGAACTGGTTCGAGGACGAGATGAAAGCCGGGTTGGAAGGTCGTTATGACGCCAAAAAGAACCGCAGGACGAAATCTGCCCCTGAAAAGGCAGACGACGAGGTGTCTGAGATCAAAAAGTCGTTATCCAACCAGGAGCTGCATGCCCACCAACAGGAAGAAGATTTGGACGACGACGACAATTCGTCGATCAACTCGGGGCTGAGTGACTCTTCTATGAGCTCCTACTCTTCATACGACGAGATCCTGAAGCTCTACGTCGAATATAAAGAGGAGGTACGCTCCAATATTAAAGAGCTCGGAATGCAACCCTTAGATGAGAACTTCTTTGCCAATTTGGTAACGATGATATCCGACCGGTCCAACATGCTCTGTAGTAGTATCGGAGGAGTTGACCCTGATTTCCGGGGCCGGGGTGCCAAGTTGGCCAAAGCCATCACGGGGTCCAATTCGTACGGCCTGGTTCCGTATAAAACGAAGTCGTTATTGGATCCGGTGGAAACTCCCAAAAATAGCCCTGGCTTCCCAAGTATCACCTACAAAGAGATGAAGAAGAACCTCAAAAGAAACAGTATTGCCCATGTAGATAATTCGGGAAAGACTGAAGGTAAGACTGAGGAAAAGAACGAGAAACAGGCCAGTCCCATTGTTCTGGTTCTGCCTCCGTCCAGACAGGTTTCCCCAGAGGGAGAACGAAGTAGCTCGCTCAAGTTTGTGAATCTCGAGTCGCCCAGTGCCTCCAAATACGCTTCCTCTAGAGAGGGCTCCAACAGTCCTAGTGGCGAAACCACCCTTAAGAAATTACAGAAGTCTTTGTCCTACGACATAGAGCGGTCCGCGCGCCGGCCGAAGCTAGAACCGCACCTTTCGCAGCCTGAAATCACGGCCCCATTAGACTATCCTTCCTATGAGGAGAAATTGTCAGACAAGAAGAAGAAGAAGACAAGCAAGATCAAGAAGTTCATGAAGATATTCACGTAATGACAATACAGATATAGAAGAATAAGACGAGAAGTCACCCGAAGACTTTCATACACACTTGAAAGCTTCAGGACCAAGGACAAATATGTAAAGATATATAAAGACCTGAAGAGATATTTAGAACACACTTGTAGAAAAGGCGAGACAAGAAGAGAAAGAAGAGGTCGATGTGGTCGTCGAGCACTTTTTCAGCTCACCTTCCGCTATAGTCTGTACTGGAATGGTTTTGTTTGCTGTCAAGATTTAGGAAAGAGTTTGGATAGCGAGATCAAGTTCCTATCCATTTTGTACCTTCCGGTAGTGTTAACAATCGATATACCCCATCGATTGAAGAGATGTGATTTCTAACAGATGTGATTTTAGACATTTCGCAGCAACAAGCGAGTTTTAGCACCCATTCTGCAACCTTGAATTCCCCATAAGGAAGGAATGAATAACATAGGAATTCCGAAACCAAGGGGATGCAAGGCAAAATAACAATATGATAAAAAAAAGAAACAATAACGGGATCCGTAGGAGATTAAATGAGAGGATACTACAACTAGGTCATTATACGAGGATCACAAACCTAGTTTTTACAAGTTATCCAATAAGAATCGGATCAGCACCCTCACCTTTTCTTCAGGTTGGTGCTGTGGAAATATTAATCACAACTAAGATGTCTTCATGAAACATTATATTCGAAGTTATTAAGGATGCTTCAACCAATGGCGTAGGATTATTATACATTTTTTCCATGATCTGACAGCACTGTGCCTTTGTCCGTCGAATGAGTTTGCTTTTAATATTAATACTATTCGATTTGCAATCTTTAAACTACAGAATAAAGCATTCTGTTCCAAATTAATCTGTATGTCTGCTCATACAATGTCTGCTCATGCTGTCTGCTAACTCAATGCCGTACATAAGCCCACGATCACATAAGCGTAGTGCCTGTATCTCTATCCACTCCCTTCTCCAAGGAAATAGCAACCAAATCTCCCCCAACAACACCCAATATGCCCCCACTGATCCTTCTCTATATAACCTCAAGACCTACGCTCACTCATTTGGGAGCAGAGGCTCGTCAAAGGCTTAAAATCACCGCTGCATAATCGGTTCCCGCACGCCCTATAATGATATTTCACACCATTAACATCAGTTATTCACCAACCACCCCACCCATGCTCCTACTATTTTTTCTACTTGTTCCGCTTGTGTTTGGCCATGTCTATCCCACTTTCGAGTTCGACCTCGACGATCCGATCCACGAAGACGATTTGACGATCAGGTCGAAATCAAGTGGGCTCCATGAGTTCACCCCCATCATGAACTCCATTACCCAGAGTGAAACCCAGTACTATTCTTTCAGTGTCAATACCTCCACTGGTTTGGGTTCCTACTATGAGTTCTTGATTTTCCTTACAGGAAACATCTGCTCCGAACCCGATAACGTGCATGTCAACCAGTCCGGTTTGGCGGTGTACTACTCGTTCAACTCGTCTATGTTCTCCAACTTCGACCTAGGCCACATGGCGCTCTTCAATTTGGGCTACTTCCAGTCATTGGCCGACGTGCCTATCACCAACGAGAATGAAACAGAGGACTCAATTCTCTACATCGCCGTCAGAGCGCCCGAAAACATAAACCGAACCGCCAGCTGGTCGTACCAGATCGGAGTCTCGCAGAACGACTTGGTATTCCAGTGGGATGACCGTCCGCTGGCCTTGGTTGTTGACACTGACGAGGAAACTGCCCTCATCGTCACCACCAACCTCACAGGGCCCGACTTCAATGCCTCCAAACTCAACTCCTCCAAATCTCCATACTCCATCATCATCTACTCTTACGATTACAAGGACCACTTTGCTAACCTCAATAACAGTTGGTGTGCCGTCCGCAATGGGCCGGCCCTCATCAGCCAGAATGACATTAAGCAGTCCTACACCGCCCGTGGTAACGGCTTGCTGCGCCAGTTCTACATTACCGGCCTCAACGAGTCCACCCGCTACATCGCCTACTTGGTACTGGACTTCAAAGGGACCGAGCTCGGCGGCGCCGTATACCAGCCGTTCGAGTTTGAAACCCTAGCGGCTGGTGCTTGTCAGTTGATCTACGATCTAGACTTCTGCAACAAGGTGGCCTACTCGGTGCCTGCTGGAGCCAACCAGTCCAAGGACGAAGTCAAACAGCTCTACGACAACTACGCCAAACAAACCTACACCAACTTCTCCAAGGCCCTCCAGCAGGTCGCCTGCAACACCACTGGCGATGCCATATACTCGCCGGTGAAAACCTGTAACGATTGTGCCAACAGCTACAAGAACTGGCTCTGTGCTGTGACCATTCCGCGATGCTCCACGCGTAATATGTCGTACTACTCGGACCGGCTGGTGGGCCAGTCCCGTAGTTCCTTCATCAATGACGTCGTCCAGCCCGATGTCGACTACTTCGAGATTCTTCCCTGCATCGATGTCTGCAACGCTATCGTGCGAGACTGTCCCGCGGACATGAGCTTTCACTGCCCGCGACAGTCGGCTTTCGAGTCGTACTTTTACGACACCGACGACGAAACCAACATCACCTGCAACAACGTCGGCCGCCAGAAGGTCAAGAAGAGTGACGCGTCTGCTTTAGCCGTCAGCTGGACGACGATAATGGTCTTGGGAATGGTATATATGGTATAGAGAAAATACAGTCTGAAACTTACCGCCGTGCGTAAAATGTGAACTGGATTGGTCAGGTAAGTGTAGCGAGCTACCGAACGCTATGAGCAGCCGCGACTAAAATACTCCCCTGGAGCTGCAATGCACATCCTCCAGAAATCCATAGTCGCGTCTCAAATCAAAATTATCTACCCATCACCATCATCACAATCACAGATACTACGCCATGTCAGACAACCTTCCTTGGTAAGTAAATACGAGCTACGTGAAATATAAGCAAAAGAGATCGGACTCAGCTTTCCAGAGAGTCCAATTTTGGCTCAAATAGCCCAGAATTGAAGTATTGGACGTTGATCCAGCCAAAGGTTACCAATAGCAACATCGTCCAATCTAGGAAGGACAAATAATAAATGGAGTTGATCCCAGCTTAGATGGCTAATTAAATATCCTTTGACCTTGCTTCCTTTACTTTCTGCTTTTTTTTCAACCGCCATTTCATCACCATATCTTCTTTACTAACCTCAGGATTGAAAAATATCGTCCTCCACAGCTTACCGATATCCATGGACAAGAACAGATCATAACCACGCTTACCAAGTTCGTACATTCCGGCAGGCTTCCCCACCTTCTATTCTACGGACCTCCAGGAACAGGAAAGACCTCGACTATCATTGCGTTGGCCAGGGAGATTTACGGGCCCAACTACAAGAACATGGTGTTGGAACTCAATGCGTCCGACGACAGAGGAATTGATGTAGTACGTAACCAGATCAAGACATTTGCGTCCACGAGACAGATATTTTCCAGTGGGTTCAAGTTGATCATTCTAGATGAGGCCGATGCCATGACGGCCGTGGCACAAAACTCGTTAAGACGGATCATTGAAAAATACACCAAGAACACTCGGTTTTGTATCTTGGCCAATTATGCACATAAACTCAATCCTGCGTTGGTTTCGCGGTGTACGAGGTTCAGGTTCCATCCGCTCGATACTGCAGCTATTGGTCAGACGGTGGAGAGGGTGGTACAGGCAGAGAAGCTTGAGATTAGTGACGACGCCGTGGCTGCGTTGTTGGAGCTTTCGAAGGGAGATATGAGAAGAGCGTTGAATGTTCTACAAGCGTGTAAGGCAGGTAGTGATGGAGAGAACGGCCAGGCGAGGGAAGAGATCACTCTAGACATGGTATACGAGTGTGTAGGAGCACCTCATCCCAAGGATATAGAGACGGTGTTAGATAGTATACTCCAGGATGATTGGACTACCGCTGTGCTTACTATGGACAAATTCAAGAAAACAAGGGGCCTTGCATTGATCGATTTGGTGGGGGGTTTTGTGGAGATTCTCAGCCGGTACGAATTGAGTAGGGAAGCCAGAATCGGCCTCTTGGAGGGGTTAAGTGAAATCGAATATGGTATAGCCAGGGGCGGCAACGAAAAGGTTCAAGGAAGTGCAGTAGTTGGAGTAATCAAACGAGAGATTACAAAGGTGAAGTAGAGGAAGGGCGGAAAGTCAAGCAACCAAAGATAAGCCGGGTCCAATTGCCAAAGAAAAATCAGATCAAACTGAAATACGATAAGAAAATAAATATAGAATTACAAAAATGTAACAAACCGTAGTTGGTATCTTCATGAAAATAAATCGATATCTTCGAACAATAGGAAGCTTCCTGAAAAGAAACCCCATCTTTGGGAAATGATCAACGCGGAGGGGAGGGGGTGTGATGTTCAGGAATTTAAGGATAGAATTTGCTACCTGAAGGGTATACCAATTCGGCAAAAGCTTCTGGAAAAAAAGGATCCCAACCGTATCGTCCTCTGGCTATCGGTCTTAGTAAATAGGGTTTTAAGAAACAGGTGTACGTTCAGAAGTCAAGAAAAGAAAGCTCCTAAACCACATTGAAAAGATAAAAGGAAAGCACCTCATCCACGTTTCAAATATGCGCTTCAAATCTCCACTCCATGTCTCCGCCTATCTACTCCAACACTGGTGCATACATGCAAACTCTGCATTCTCCTCACCATCCACATCTCGCTTCTGATCACCCCTGCCCCAGATATCGATCAGCCTGGTGTTTAGATTCTCTATCGCTCCTCGAAACCAGTGCTCGTCGCCGTCATCCATCTAAAAAAGGAATCCAGTTCATCTGAATCTCGATCACTCTGTCTACTACCCCTCTCCCACTGCTGGGTTCACTCCTGTGTCTCCGTATGTTCTCCTCCTACATTACTCTACATTCTTGCTTCAGCCCGACGAATCATGACCCCGCCAAAAGTCGCTGCTACGTCAGCCTGCTAATCAAATGCACTGACTCTTGTCCATGTTTGTTAGTACTGGTCATAATCATCTATCTTAATATTCTTCTCATGAAATAATTAACAAAAAATTTATCGAAGAGCTGGGTTTATAGATAGAGCCTGAGGCTCGTTATAATCATTTCATGACTAGGTACATACTTTAAGTATTAGAAAGTGTTAGTGAAGAAGCACAAAATGTTGCTGGAAAATTCTGTTTTATAGAAAAGGTCGTGTGGTGGACGAGTGGGGCTGGTCGATAATGTGCGGGTAATCTTTTTTCGCCTGAGGTTAGGGCAATATCCTGGACCAGTGGTTAGAAGCGTTGGTGCCAACTGCCTTTATTCGTATACGACGTCAATCTTGCATGAATAGCTATATCCAGGAAATAGTACTAAATGCTTACACGTGACTGACGTGTAAGGATTATTCATTGGAATGCTGGGTGTAGCAAATGGCATAGCCTTATTCACAGTCTGACTGAGAGAACAGGAATGTGATAGCAACATCTTGGGAATAAGCATTTCTAGAGATACATGCAAGGATCTATTTCAACCATGGCGAATGCTTTTGCATCCCCTCCCTGATACCCCTTCTTTCCGATCGATTGATGGATGTGGGGATTCAGAGAGTAGAGAGTACACTCAAAACGTGCATCTTATCATGAACATTGGCTTGGCTAGAGGTTCCGGATCTGGAGCGCGAATTAATCTTTAGAGTAGCCAAATTTCATTTCGATGACACCGACAATACGGTAGAGGTGGTAAATAGGCAATAAACCTTAGGGGGTGAGACAATAAGGGGTATTGATATTTTGGCAGGACATTCTTTGTGCGTAGTAGGTTCTGTATGGTAAATATTAAATCTGGAACAACGGAGCATTGCATCTATGTAGGCTGTCCCAATAGGGATTCCAGAAATAGCAATAGCACTCCCGAAAGAAAAGATGATCGCCCTTTCAGAGAGTTGTATATCAATTTCAGGGGTTTGTAACCTGTACAAATGGGAGATATGGGTGGAGAGGAGGAGGAGGAGGAGAAGGGGGAATATAGCAATGATCAGTACAGATGACGAGACGAGATGATAAGAATGAAGAGTAAGGGATAAGAGTGGTAAAATGGATGTAAAATATTAGAAGTACTTATAAGGTCACCAGCAACTTGGATTAGGAATCAAAATTATCGTCAGTATTTTGAGAACGATGGTGGGATTCGATGACTTGGAAACTGAATAGCGAAGTAAAAGTATATTGGTATGGATTACTTTACGATTACCGTAATATAGACGTTGTGAATCTAAAGATTATGTATGGATTACTGTACAACCTCTCCTTATTTTGCTCTAGCACCCAACTTTTTTACACCCCCATTTCTGCCAAAATAACACCAGACGTCTAAGTGAATTTTTTTTCAGTGAAAAGAAATTTGGAGGGGTCATAATACCGAACTACATATACCTAAAAAATAAATACAAGTAAATAAAAATTTTTTTTAATCGCCCCCCCCTCCTCTGGAGTATATAAACAAGTTGATTTCCAATCAGTGAAGTTTTTTCTATTGAAGGAAGAAAACAAATTATCAAATTTGTGCAATATATATATTAGTAACCCCCGTTGCTATTCCGTTAACGATTTTCAGTTCTACTATCCTAATCGCAACTACCTGAAGTTCCTTTAAGAGCCTACACCCCCTCAAGGTTAATTTTTCAGACAGTTTTTTTCTTCACCTATAATCATATTAATGTCCCGTAAGTCTTGTCGTACTCGTACACTTACCCCAAAGGCTAGTGCCTTTGGGTTAACTAATCTTGACTCTAACAATTTAGCAGAGTTGCCCCAATTGAAAAAGAGAAAGATTTCAGCCCCAACCAATGACGAAGATGATGAACGTAATAATGACAAAATTGATCCCGTTGAAAAATTATTAAGTTTGACCAATCTCAACAGTGACATCTTATTAAATTTGGAATCTAATCCCACCCAAGTAACATCCAACACATCTACCAGCACCAATGAAGAATTGAAATCGTTCAATTTCACAAAGATTTTAAACGACAATATTCGATCTTATTATGCCAACTTCAAGAGAAACCCTCTTGAGATCTATAACGACAATTTTGCATTACTAAACAAGAAGAAGGAAAAGAAGCCGGAAACTACCCATTCGACGCCCTCTGTTAATCAAACGGTGCCGTTTTTCAGAAATGTCAATTTCAATGGTAAGTCATCTCCTTCGGGAGGAGATCCTTCATTTGCAGAATACTTCTCATATGACGAAGCGGACAGCGAAGAAGATTCCGTAGCAAGCACAAGCTCAGCCAATGATAATAACAATAATACCACTAGTTCTACAACTACTACTACCATTTCATCCCCCACTATTTCCACCCCCACATGTACTACTTCTAGTTCCAATTACTCAAACAACATCCATCATGATTCCGTCTCTCCTTTGGAATCTAAGCCAGAACCCACTGACTCACCATTATCCACAAATTCCACCACTTCTGCTACTACCACCACCAACTCCCCCTCCATATCTCAGCCGAAGAAGATGAGATTCCACTATCGTCATAACAACTTGAACCTCGATCTTTCGTCGTGTTCATCCTCTGCATTCTCTTATTCTTCGCCAGAATCGTCTTCAGACGATCAAGATATGTTCAAATTCCTTAACAAAAGGTCCATCTTATCCGGGAAAGCCAGTGAAATGGTAGGTACCGGAAACTTCTTAATCAATGACTTCTTTTTGTAAAAGAAGCCAAGTTGCTGCTGCTACTCCGTTGATTACGTGTGTTTATTTATATTTACTTCGTGTTCTTATTTAATTACATTATCCTATTTATTTCTTTAATTGTCTTGTTCATTAGTGATTAAAATATATGCTTCGTGTATTTCATAAATCTCCTAACCTTTCTAATTTTTGATGCAATTATTTCTCTGAGGTATTTTGTGTCTATCAAATTTTCACATTGTTAATTTTTCGATCTACAAGCTAAGCAGTGCATTCTATACTTAACGGCCATCAATCTAACACCAATAGTTGCTACAGTGTCTCAACCAACATGAAAACATACCCCATCAAACCAGACTTTTTCCCTGTAAATCTTTTATATCTCCCCATTTTGCATTTTCCGCCACCCCCACCTTTCAATTTCTCTAACTTACTATTTTGCAAACTTTTTTCATGGCTTACTTTCTTGTCCTCTAATTGGCGACCCCCTTTCATACCTTCCTAATAAGGACTTTGGTATTTTGGTTTGTGTCATGGTGTATATCGGTTATTTTTATGCTTGTGGACGCATTGGGAAGGATCTGGAAGGTACAAACTCTTAAGCACAAAATTTAGTATGTATCACGTGATACATATTAGCAAATGTAAGAAAATAAATCAATATAAGAGAATTTTTCAGTAATTAAAACTCAAAAATTGGTCGGAAAATAAAATTGTTATTAAAAACATTTTTCTGAATTATTAATCTGAAACCCCCCCCCGGAAAGTGAGAAAAAAATTGATTTCTAATTAAACTCCTAGCACATGACTGTACACGTGATATATAATCCGACTCATCTGCATCCACCTTCTTGCAATTCCGGTTGCCGTCATCACGTGACGTATCTGTAAATCGCAACCAAAAAGATAAAGATCTATTTATACCGACCCTTAACATCATCTCGATTTCCTACCCAGAATGAGTTTGACAGCATTTATACTAGTTTATTTAATTGGTGGGATTACGTTTATTCCGTTTGCGGTGATTGTGATTGTTTATCTTCATCCAATCATCACCCAGAAGGAGGAAGAGAAGCGGCCTCTAAAAGCAGGCGAGATCGAAGAGAACACCCAATCGGGTTTGGAGACTTACAAAGCGGGTTGGGTATTTGTGACCCAGGAGTACTTGGAGTCTGCGGACGAGATCAACTCCTCAACACAATTGATAAGCGAATCAAGTGAATCTAAATCGGCATATTCTTCATTGTACAAGTTAGTGCAAAAGGACACCGTAATTGTTAAAAATGACGGCACCCAAAGCAAGTCTCGATCTGGATCGTTTGATTTTGGGTTCCTGGACCAGCCGGAACTGGAGGAAAAACCAATTGTCCATGGCCAGAACGATAAGCCTAGGCCGACCACAGAAAAAACCAAGACCTCCGAGAAGATGAGGACCTCCCAAAGAAAACACCGTTTTTACTCCATTTTGAAACATGGCAACTTGTTCCTCTATAAAGACGAAAGCTTGAAAGATGTCAAGCATGTGATTGTCTTGTCGAATCATTTTGTATCGATGTGGCCAAGAAACTTGACGGATTCCCAGTTATTCACTAAGACATCTGCAATTGCCATTATAAACTCTGTGAAGTATGATATAAGTGAAAGTGCTGACGATTACACTTCCAAGAATGAAAGCAGTACATACACTGGAACCACTTTCCCTCAAAAGGCTAAACCAGTTCCAAAAGGCTCTTTCTTCGTGTATTGTGATTTGAACATAGATAAAGAAGATTGGTATTTTGCCCTTATTCGTGCTACCAAACAAGCTTCCACCAGTATTGATTCGTCCTTGGATCCCAGATATCACGCCAAAACCTTACATTTCTCTACCAATCACATGGTAGATCTTATTCAAACTTTATACAGTTCTGAAGGACAATTGCAGACCAAATGGTTGAATGCCCTTCTTGGTAGACTCTTTCTTTCTTTACAAAACACACAGACCTTGAGAGATTACTTTCATAAAAAGATGTTGAAGAAATTGAGCAAAATCAAGACCCCTGGCTTTTTGGATAAATTTTCCATCAAATCTCTTTATCCTGGAGATTCTGTTCCCTTCTTAACATATCCGAACCTTAAAGAAATCTCCCCAGATGGAACAATTCTAGTCTCCACATATTTGACCTACCATGGCAACTTCTCTACTGAAATTGCCACCAAAGTCAATATTAATCTTGGAGCCAGATTCAAAACTAGAGACGTTGATTTGGTATTCCGAATCACCCTCAGCAAACTTGAAGGTCCAATGCTTATCAAATTTAAGCCTCCGCCTTCAGGACGATTCTGGTACACTTTCGAGGTTGAGCCTAGTATGACATTGAAAATCGAACCGGTGATAAGTTCGAGACAAATGTCTTATACGATTATTACCAGCTCCATTGAGAAGAAATTCAAAGAAGCAATCAAAGACAGTTTAGTCTTACCACATTGGGATGATACAGTATTCTTTGATTCGACCCATGAAGTGTATAGAGGAGGTATATGGGATCCAGCATACGCAAAAGAAAAGACTTCTGAAGAAGCATCAAATCCAAATACCGAAAATGAAGAATTAAAGTCAAATTTATCAGCTTCAAAACCAGAAATTTCCAGGTCTGAAAATAGCTCCATACAATCAGAAATGTCTATAAATTCAAAAGCAGACTTGAATCCTGCAAAGATTAGTTCCAAAGTCAAAATCTCAAACACATTAACTGACCTTGGTAAAAAGATAAAGAATTCAGCTTCTACTCAATCTATGAGTGGCAGTTCGGAAAGAACATTAAATGAAGAAGACTCTTCCCTGACAATCAATACACTTAAGAAGATCGGAAAATGGTATTTCAAAGATGAAAAGTCTGCAACTAGGGAAGAGAAGTACAACCCTCCAGAAATGATTCTGAATAGAAGGGTACCGCGCCCACCAACTAATCCTGAAATTAAACCGTCGCCAAAATCACAGCCTTCATATGAGTTTGGAAAGATCAACCACCAACATTCTTCATCAATATACAGTAATGGAAGTGAAAAAACCTCATTGCCACCAATTCCGGTCGAGCAACCAAGTTCTAGAAAGTCTAGTTCAGGTGGGCCCGGAAAGCCTAATTTAGGGCAAACTCCTCAATTTGTTCACACTAACTTTGAAGATTATGATGACGAAGCATTAAAGGATTTTGAAACTAAAGGTGCTCTTCGTAGAGATGACAGTTCTCTCGTGTCCAAGGATCTTATCAACTTTACACCCCAAGACTCACCGGTAAAGAGTGATTACAATCTGAATGTAGATTTCATTTCGACCACAAGTGACCATGAAGATGCAATTGAATTCGAGGAACTCGACCAGAAATTAGCAAATCTATCGGGTCAACCAAGTATTCCGCAAATTGATAAAAGTCCTACTTCCAGTGTGAGTGGAGTGACAGCCACAGTATCAGCGGTTGCTTCAAATGGAGTTTTAGAAACCTCTACTAAACCAGTCCCTCCAAGGCTCCCTCCGCGAGCAAATACCGCTTACCCCACGAGCACCAAAGAATAGATATATAGATATGTTAGCAAAAATGATTGAATGTTGAAAGGAATTTCAATAAATAGGTTTACTCTATTTTAGAATTTTCGCAGCCAATTGCAAATTTTTACCACAAAGTTGCAACCACAGTTTTAACGTATAATGATAATACATGCATGATTTGTTGAGTAGTACTACTAGATTCAGAGGTTCTTTATTTGAAGTCCAAAATCTTTCAATGTCAAGAATAATGTGTCCATTTTGGGGAAGTATGATTTAAACAACTGCTTGTGTCACAAAAACTTACTCACATCATCTTCATATACGATGGGTCTTAGCACGTACATATGATTTCTATAATGAGATCTACTAAGGTTTGGAGTTTTATAATTTTAAAGGACATGTAATAAATAGTACCTGTATTATGCTGGACATAATCTATACCTGGATCTTGTAGCTTATACTCTACCTATACATAATTTCTATTCTTGGTTATGAACGTTCCTTTGATACAAGCATAAATCCGTTGCGTAGAGAATGCAAAATGGAACATGGTTCACATATAAGTGATTTTTTTTTCAGATATAGGGTGCCCAACCTCCGTACATTTGTGATAACCGTTCATTGGAGGAAGCTTCTTGAATTAGAACATCTACTTGACCGTGGATATTCATAGGTAGTCCTTCCTTTTCATTGACAAGCCCTCTAATCTTTCTTCTAACTTTGGCCAAATGTGTTTCTGGCTTCTGCAAACTTTTCCAATCCAATAATGGATCGTATAACAAGGTTTCCAAAATATTCATCAAAGGGGCCTCATTCTCCCTCAAAATCGTCCCTGTAACCTCACAAGCTATTCTGAAGCTTCCTTCTATACCACAAACTCCCATTGCATCCACCATATTTTGCGTTAGCCGAAAAGGGACAATTTCAGGTGTTGGTAAAGTGGCACCTTTTTCAAACAAGCAGTCAAAATCGATATGCAAAACAGACCCATTTTTCTTGAAAAATAAAATGTTTTCACAATGTCTATCCCCCAAACCAATTATGTATCCAACTATGGACATAACACCTGAGGTGCGTATGAAACTAGTTCTTGCTAAGTACCAGGCGGAAGGGTCTGCAAACTGATCAATATACCAATTGTGGAGAACTGGTGGATTCTCCTCACAAGTGTTTTTAAACAATCGTGACAATTTATTCAATGCTTGCAAATCTGATGATCTACTACTCTTAACTGCTTTTTGGGCCTCGTCCAATTTCATAAAGATTTTGCGTTCATTGATCACTCTACCCATTCTTCTTCTTTGTTCGGTAACAATACTTTTCATAGTTTGCACGTCTGGAACGAACTCAATTACCCCCATGTTTTCAGCCAAAGCGACGACTGAATAATTAGATATATGGAGATTTCTCTTTCTGGCCTCAGTACTGGCAAGCAATAATCTGTTTATCATTGTGGTGAACTCCACCACTTTCGCATCCTTTCTAGTATCATCACGTTTAACCATCAATCTGTAAGGCTTGTTATCGGAACCTCTAATGGTAACTTGTCTAGGCATCTGAAGTGAATAAAACAAATTAACTACATCATCAAAACCATCGAAAGTAATCGAGGCAGATCTTGGGAATGCACTGAACTTCGATGTTTGTATGGATGGCAATCTGATATCAAGGTTTGACCTCACAGGAATAACAAGAGAAGTATATGGATTGGTTAAATTGGTTACCTTGAAGTCCTTGCTAAGGGATAACCTCTTCGATTTTGGAGATTTGGGAACCTTATAATTTGCAATTTTGATCAAACTACCAAACAATTCCTTAGCATCTTCAATGATCAGACCATAGTTGGATTTTTCGTTCTTCACTTTACTCAAAATACTATTAATTCGTTCTCGTCTCAAAGAATCATTGGAGCTAGAATGTGATAATACATACCATAAACTGTGATGAGGATAAGTCTTAATGACGTTTGAAATAATTGCCGAAAGTTTCTCATAAGATGGTTTATGTTCATGGACCACTCTCGATAAAATTTGGGTAATTGCTGTATACCAAACATACGCTGGAATTGTAGTTACACATTTTTCAATATCTTCAACAATTTGATTTAATTTTCTTTCAGCTTCTCGAGTTTTGTTCTTTTTTTGAGCAAAGTCCAACCAGATAGTGATAGATTTAGGCAATGCTTCAAAGATAAACGAATTACCTACAGCCAAAGCTTTAGAGAAGTTCCTGACTGTCTGCTGTTCATAGTAACCGGTTTGATCATTAGTAGATTCCATGATCTTGTTGTAATATACCCCCAAATCATAATATGGCTTTTCCCAGCGATTATCAAGTTCAATTGTTTTAGAATATTCATTGATAATGGCCAGAGATGATAAATGATTAGATTCATCTAACCATTTAGCATATTGTAATTGCACGTGTGCTTTGGCTTCCTTATCCTTGAACTGAAATTCTCTAATGATTTCAGACATGGACTTGATCGCCTCTGTTTGTTTTCCTTGTTCCCACAACAAATACGCATATTCAATATTCGCTTCTTGCTCGTCTAAAACCATTGCTTTAATGATAGATCTAGTTGAAATGTCCAATCTATGATTCTTTCGAGCTAAAGACGAACAATACAAGAGCAATTTTGAAGTCTTCTTGTCGTTCTTGATCACCTTATTGGCTATTTGATGCAGTGAAAGAATTTTCCACTGTACATCGAAACCTTGATCTATATTCTCCAATCTTGTTTTCAATATGGTTTCAATTTGGCTTCTAGTAATTTCATTATCCGGACCAGGAACTATCAAGGATAAGTCATAAATAGCATGCAATTCGTTCATCAAGTTGGTATTACGCGAGAAGCTTGAAGAAATCGAGGGCACTAAAGACATACCAATTGTTCTATAAATGCTCTCCATCGATGCCTGGAAATCAGAAGCATTATTCTCAAACAAGAATTTTAATCCTTTGGCAAACTCATACCCTATTAACGTTTCCACATCTTGCGGTCTACCAATCGAATTGATAGTGAAGAGCCATTTATTAATATGCTCAATATCACCAGATTGCACAGAAGCTTGAAGTCCCACCATCGCCCATTCTAAAGGAATAGAGCACAATTTTGCTGGATCTGATTTAGCAGCCAAAGTAGACAACACTTCTTCATAAAGACCATGTTCACTTAATGATTTCAAGAGTTTAGTATTACTAGCAATGTCACCATTTTCACCAAGGATTTGAAATGATTCTTGTGCTAATGACCAACTCTCATTGTATTGGAACGTAGTAAGCTTTTCTGTCAAATTATTTGTAGAAAACTTCTTCAATACCCCGTTCAAGGCATCAAAATCGTTAATATTAGCATACATGGATTGTAGAGTAGGTGCAATATCAATTTTATCAAGCATTGACTTTCCTTCTCTGTGGCATTTTTCCAAATAAAGAATAGTTCTTTCGTATGAATCACATTCCGCAGATTTGATTGCAATGAGATCCATGGGGATATATTCAAGAAAAGTGTTGACTATCTGGATATGTTTCTTCATTCGACTAGCCTCATGATCAAAATTGTTAACGTATTGTGTTGCTGTAGAAACCCAGGCATTGAAGTAATCCAATACTTCAAATACAGTTTGAAAGCAACTCTTCAACAGTTCCACTCTATCCGGAGAGGTGGAACTAACATCAGTACCTAATATAAACAAAAACTCTTCACGTATATCGGAGATGGCTTCATCATTTCCATTTATAATATGACTCAACGCAACATACTTCAATAAGTATAAACATAAGGATGTATCCTGGTCTTTGACCAACTTTGAACAAGTCTCAAAGATCACTTCTTTTGAAGAGTTGGTATTTCTAGGAAACTTGGTGGTCAATGGCCTTTTCAATAAGTTTGAAGTGAAGTCGACTAACCAACTTTCGAACTTCATGGTCACTTTAAAGTATGGAAACACCAATGGCTCAAATCTTGACATCGGAGCCACATACTTCGAAGAAAGTAATGGTGTTAGCGTAGATTTAGCAACATCACTAAACTTCTTCCATACTTCTACCAAGTAATCTTGACTACCTGGACTTAGAATAGAGGAGTCCAATTTCAATACCTGAAGGAACTTTTGCATCGCATAAGCTGAGAATAGCTGCTTGACAGGGTTGTTTGAGGACCAGAAGATATTCAAAACCATATTTTCAATAAAATCTATTAAAAATTCACTGTTCTCCCGATAGTCATTAAAATCTTGAAGGACAATGATTTGAATTTTAACTGATTTGAGATCAAACTTATTAGGGTCTAACGATCCCATTATTGAAAGTACCCTTGCACAGTTAGTTGAGATTTTCTCATTCTTGTTCTTAAACTTAGCTGATGTATCAAGAATTGAACGAACAAGTTCGCTAATGTATGGTTCCAAAATGGGATCTCTAAAATATTCCATTTGGCAATTCACTTGATATTCTTGACAATAATTTTGTAGATCTTGTAAAGCCTGTTGAACTACATATTCATTACTAGTTTTCAATCTTCTAGTAAATTCTTGGAATATACTCAATCGAGACATTTGTTTGATATTCTTAAATCCTGAGATAGGCATGTACTCTTGAATATAATCCAAAAACGGGATTGATAAATAATATAGGGAATAACGGTTATACTTATTTTTGATTCCTTCATAGATTTTGTTCAAAATCTCGACTGCAATAGTTTTTGACTTTGTTTCAAAGGTTTTGAACTTTTGAAAGATAAGGGAAATGATGATATCAATCAATGAAATCAAATGAGTCGAGGGAAGATTCTGCACCAAGCCGTACCAGCATTTCAAGGCGAGTAATTGAAAATCAGGGTTCTCCAAAGATGCTTGCAAACATGTGGAAATCTGTCCCAATGCAGCTGTTACTGATTGGATATTCTTATTAATCAAAAACTCGATAGCTCTTAAAGAACTAACCTTTTCAAGAAAGGGCTTTGTTCCCTTTATGTGATGGACATTTTCACTGAACTTTTGAACCAATTCCAACACATTCTCTCCAAGGTGATGCTCTATATATTCAAATTGATCATCCGTGATAGATTGTCCTTTTTGCTTCATGGAGATTTTTGATACATACTTTAGGGCATTCAAGATTTTGTCTTCATTGAGAAAGTCATCGTCATCTTCATTGATCTGAATTTGTAAAAGTATAAACCAAGTAATTTCACCGACTCGGATGATCAAGTCACCAAGAGAGACCAATTTGTATTTGTGATTGACATTGCTCAATACGCTGATTATATATTTCTCATTTATGTCAATATCTTTGACCAAATAAGTAGCAAGAATCCTCGGAAGGTTTTTATTAACGAGATCTGCTTTTGTAGTATTTGCAGCTTCTGCAATCTCTTGTATGAAGTCAAACTTGTAGTATTCTAACAATCGTGGTGTGGTATACTCTCTGGTTCTATTAAGAAAGAATTTTTTAGTTATTCCAAGTAGTTCTGTTATCTTATTGAATATTCTAGGTTTTTTAATAATCACTTCAGCCACACTAGGTAGAAATGGAGATAACAATTTGTATGGAGCCAATGATTTTGCAGAAGAAATTTGAAGAAACCCATTATACACATAATTGACATGTTGATCATTTGACTCACCAAAAAGATCTATTAATTTGATGAATAGAACACATAACCATTCTCCACTAGAAACAGTGGCAATTTCAACAAATGCTTTAATGGTTGACTCTCCATAGTGTCGATTACTTTCATTGTTGAAGTCAATCGAGGAGACCTTTTTGAAGATGGCCTTAAAATAAGAATCAACCAACTTACTTCCGGGTCGTATCAAGTACAATGGAAGCACTCTTGTAACTAAAAGTCTTACGTCACGATTATTATTTGAGCTCAATGATTCAGTCAAAAAATTGAAAACCTGATCAGCTTGAATATTTCCGAGAGGTGGAGCATAACTCGAAAACAATTTGAATATTGTCAAGAGTAAATTGCAACATAACAAAGGATTGTTTTTAATTATCAGAAGCTTTTTGTCTAGTAGGAAATTGCATATGATGTCATTATAATATATGGAGATTTCGTGATTTTCGAGGACTGATTTTCGATTAGGATCGATAATTGAATAGTTGTTTTTTTTCATGAAGGCACTTCCACATTTTGTGCATTCTTTTACTGTGAAATTAAACTCTTTATTGACCAAACAAGGAAAGTGTCCCAATGCTGTGATTAATGAGTAAAGGACCGAAGTCTCCACCAGTCCTTTCTTTGTGAATTCTTTAATATGCGTAATCCAATGTAAATAATCAAAGCTGGAACTAGAAAGAATTGTTGTATCTTGACGATATGGTGGTTGACGTTTTTCTTTTATAAAAGACAATAGGTGGGTTATTTGTTTGATATTTGATTCATTAAAGTAAAAGTCTATTAAGTCCGTGCGGAGAGCTTCTAATTCATAATCTTCAAATGGTGCTATTATGAATTGGTTATTTGTGAAAGTTTGGTAGGAGTTCATGATATCTTTTTGATTTGCGGTCATACTACTGCAATAATAGATGAGGTGAAGGGACTTTAATATGACTGTAGGAGTATTCGTAGATGATTTCATGATGATTGTTTTGAGACTAATGTAATTGGTAAGACTTTCAATGACTCCTTTATCTAGACATAGTTTGAATGTTTTTAATAAAGAGATACTCAACGATATTGGCAAAGGTGATGGGTCTTGAGAGAACTCCAGATTCAAGCAATCTGTAAGCCAAGTCAATAGCAATGAGATTTGGGACCAAGTTACGGAATCGTTGAGGATCAAATTATTAGTGATATTCAAGATCATTACCGATTTCAAATCGTCATTAGGGTAAGAGGTTTCACTTAGGATGAACCATATTTTGCGGGAGTAACTTTCGATCTTTAGCTGAGAAGTAGTCAAGTTTAGAAGAAGTTTATTGGAGATATCAAAATCATTTAGTATGGAGAACAAATGGACTGTCCTGACCAAAGTCTTGGAAGATGAATTAGGGAGGTTTGTGATGAGGGAGTGCAAGTTTTCTTCTAAAAGAAGGATTAATTTGGTACGTATTGTGTTCAAATGTTTAGGGTTATGGAGTTTGGTAGTAACCAAGTCGATAATACATATGACAAACGATTTCATCAAATTTAACGATTCCATGGGCGTGTCAGGGGACAAACCATTAATAGTGAAAAGAATCGACCATTCATAAAGTAGGTATGTAGTAGGAGTATTATCATTAGTGCTAACTGCTTGATCGGGAAGAAAGATGGATTTGATATCCTTTGGTTCCAATTGAATGTTCAAAAGATATAATCGTTTCGATAGCACCAATTCAATGGCGTTAATCAACCGTTGTAACAACGAGAAGTCTTGGTCCACATTAGATGACGATTGGGCCAACTGGTCGTATGTGAACGCGTATAAAAATAGCACCAATTTCTTGAAGTCCGTATTATCATCATTGGAGGAAATGTTCAGCTCGAGGTCATCTAAAAAGAGAGACAAGTCCGTAGGCGATATAGAAGACATGGCTGCCACTAATGGCTGTAAAAAAAGAGAGCGTGTTTAGATATACCATATTACAACTCGCACGACTAAGAAGATGTATTAACGATATGCAGAGATAGATACTATAAAGTATTGGATAGGGGAAGAAGAAAGATTGAAAAAAGAAATGTGAAAGGTGATAAGAATGGTGGTTGGAATTTTAGAACATTGTTTGATATGCTTATAGTTTAGGAAGGTGAAGATCTCATGGACATTTTTCAGAGTGATAACTTCAATCCAGACGCCTGGAAAATAAACATCAAAAGGGATTCAATTGGAGTAGTTACGACACGCCAATGGAATCGGAGCAGGTGAATTGGAGATCGGTACTTCGAAGAATCGATCATTATCTCTATTAGAAGTCTCAATAGTATACTGATCGTACTTGGAAGATCATTTGTTTTGATTTTGCTGTTAACCTCTTAAACTGAATCTTCTCCTTCGTTGTCGATATTTTCTCGGGTTCGCCTTCAGAAACTGCTTCGTATGACTTGTTCCTTTCCATTACACTCTTCCTATTTGGCCTCCCCTCTTGTTTTTTCCTCCTGTTCTTCACCTATTGTCCGTAATTTATGGATCTCTTAAACAACAATATGTGAGGTTCCGGCGCATGTGTTTCGTAATGGGCCCATCCTAGCGACTGTGTAATGCCTAACCCTCTCCACTCTTCCTCCAATAATATCCTCAACGTTCCTGTTTCTGAATTGAAGTAGTCTTGTGGAATTGCCTTTAACATGTTCTTGGGCAACATCACATGTCTGTATTCATGCGTATCGTCACTGTACCGGGGACTATAGTGAATCATGTCTTGGAATTCCAATACTTTGGCTCTCTCCGAGTCACTCAAATATCTAGGCTTGGTCATATTTGATGTGTGTGTGGGTGTGTAATTGTTTGTGGTGATAATTTGGATGTTTGTGTTCTTCTTATTGAGTTGTCTGTAATTTGATGATGATTTTCAATTTTCACGCGTGTAAAAAGACGTGTTTAGATCATCATCAACATCTTTATGTTCTTTGGGTATAACCTTTCCACGGCTGAATTGCCTCAAAATTCCCATCAGTTGATTCTTCTAGTCTCAAACCTTAATCATGTCCCTGAATTGACTTCAAATGTCATTTTTTGGCTCCAAGATTGGTCAAGTTTACCTCGTCCAGAAATCGGTTATTTCACAGTCTCTGCTAATTATACTCCCCTGTTTAAAGCCTTCTTATCATCTCAAACTTTTCCAAACCTTTCAGTATTACTTCAGGTATCAGATTGGGACTACTGGAACACTTTAGACTTTCCAAATGTTACCTGCCTGCTCCAAATTGATGATTCTGTCCCTCCTCATCTTCTCGAACAATGGTCATCTCAAAACCCACAATTCATCTACTTAACCAATAATGCCTTTACTGTAAATTCAGCAAAATCTCCTGTACTTAAGTCTCCCGAAATTGTCTTCAAATTCTCGTGCCCTCTTATCCTACAAGATTTACTGCTTCTTCCATATATTAAATGGCTAGCCAAAAAGAAGTATAACCCCACATACAACATCCTAATAGATCCTTTACTACCCCTTTCCACAGACTTATCGCTCCAAATATACCACCAGTTTGAAAAAGATGAAGTCAAATACACTCAGTATCAACAGGCAATGGAATTGGCCTTGGATGACTTGGCAAGGTCCCACCGAAACATCATCACCATCTTGATCGTAGGGCCAGGTAATGGGAAATTGATCGATATGCTCCTTTGCAGTTCGTTTAAAAAAGTCCCACTTTCAATTACCGCGATTGAGAAGAACCCCTTGTGCATGGAACCATTACGTCGAAAGAATCAGCAAAGTTGGAGAAACCAAGTTAAGTTGATCAATGAAGATATACGAACAGTAAATCTTGATTTCCACTCTGATATAATAGTTTCTGAACTCTTAGGATCATTTGGCGATAACGAATTGTGTCCTGAAGTATTACAAAGGTTCAATTCTACCAACCTGCTAATGATTCCTTCCAGCTATTGTAATTACATACAACCGATATTTAGTGCAATCGACTGTCCTGAGCCACGGCCATATTTGTGCAAGTTAACGCAATTCCACCCGTTAGCCGACTTCCAGCCAGTTTGGGAATACGAGCATCCGTCAAAATATTCCTCGGTCGTCTCCAAATCTCTCAAATTTAGGAATACGAATGGGTACCGGATCAACGGGTTTTATGGATGTTTTGATAGTACCCTATATGGCCACATTGGCATCTCCATTAAGACCCCAGGACCGCAATATTGTGATTCATGGTATCCCATCTTGTTCCCAGTTGAAGAAACCAAGGTTGAGCCAGGAGACGAAATCGGAGTGACTTTCTCTAGGAAAAAGGATACCACAAAGGTCTGGTACGAATGGGAATTTCTTGGAGTTGTGTATAATACAGATGGGAATGTTTGGTATGCCCCTATAATGAGTAACTAGGAAATGACCAGTATGATTTATGAAGTGATTAAGTGTAGGAATTGGTTAAGTTTGTTGATCATAAAAAGGAAGGGGAGATTTATGGACGGACTGGTGATCTTTCTCTATCAGTCGAGATGTTTCTAGAATCCCCAGTATACTTCAGAGGTCCGTGGTTGTCTTTATCAGTACTCATATGACTGCCGCTTTCAGAGCTTCTATGACTTCGACTTGTGTGTCCGTCTATATCAGAACTTCTGTGACTTCTATGACTACTGTGACTATTTTTGTCAGAACGTCTATGGCTTCTGTGGCTATCTCTATCACTTCTGTCGCTTCTGTCGCTTCTGTGACTTCTATGACTTCTGTGACTTCTGTGACTCCTGTCGCTTCTGTCACGCCTTTCTATTCTATCACTTCCTTTTGTATCTCTGTCACTACTTCTTACTGCGCTATCTCTTTCACTTTCTCCCCTCTTCACTCTTTCACTTCTGATCTTCAACAAAGGATCATCGCTCAATACTGTCCCAACACTTCCATTTCCCTTCTTCTCAATATTAAGCACTCTATTCATGGTAGAATCATTCCTATTTGCAAAACTCTTGTTACCCTGAAGCAAACTTTCCACTTGCGCCTTGCCATCAACGAACTCTTCACTTCTTTCTATGAACCCCGCCGAGTTCTTCGTAGCTTTGGGTACATCTTCATACATCCAGTTCAACTTGCTAAGCTTCAACTTCTCCCCTTTGGACAAATCAGAAGCAGCATACTCTTCCCCATGCTGAAGCTTCAATAAATTGATATACTCCTGTTCCTTGCCGAGCTCCTCATTTCGTTCCCTGATCTTCTTGAGCTCTGCTAGTTTGGCCTGCTCTTCTTCCCATACTTTTTTTTGATTTTTAACTAGCGCCGGGTTCCAGGACTTTTTCAAATTCAAATCTCCAGCCATTAATAAGTGATATGTGTGTTAGAACGATGACAGGCTGGAAAGGGTTAAATGTGTTATTTTCTTTTCTTTTCTTTGATTGTTGTGGTGCAAACCAATGCGATATGATACTTCCGTGACGATCTTCGTGATGCTCATCTTATGCTCTAGTATTAATCAAGACTATCATTAACTACCCAAATTGACGTAGCCTAGGCGGTTACCCTATCAGCAAACATGCTACGTCATCTCTCAAGAAATCTACATTTTCTACGAACGGGATATCATATCACTTGTCCAGCTATTTGACTACACTTTATGAGTACCTTCTCATATTTCTACACTTCTGTTTTTCTTTCTTTATTCAAATCTGATAATCCTGTATATCTAATTACCATATACAACACCACCTAACTAGCCAGTAGCAGCCATGGTTGTCGTAACCATCACTGCCGACTACACTAAACCAGCAATTAAAGCAAGAACGGATTTCATATCCGTCCGTTTGTGGTACCTTAACCGGCATCAGAGGCTTGTCCTAGCCCCTGACACGATACTACTTATATAGCTTTCCAATGGCGAAATCAAGTCACATCCGTCTAGAAACCATGGATCTTGATGTTCTTCTTTGGTAATTGCAATTGGGTGGTCAAGAATTCACTGACCTTGACTCTTTGGTCTCCTTGCATTTGAATAACTTCTCCTAATTCTTCATCCTTAACAATGTTACCATTACAGGCGAAATCCTTCTTCAAGACCTTCAAGATCTTCTTTAAATCATATTCGCTTGGAAGTCCTTGAACGGTGGTCAAAGTCTTTCTACCGTTACGTTGTTGAATACGGATATGAATATAGTTGGTTGGTTGAGCTTCTGAATCACCAGTGTCGGCGAATGGATCTAGAAATAGTCGTTAGTATACTGGTCTAATCAAGCATAATATATGCGATTTTTGTATAGCTTTCGAGGGCAAATACAAGAACCCGATTAAATACTTACCAAAGGCGTTTAAGTTTTGGATAGTTGACATAAAATAGGGGAAAACTCAAAAGAATATTCTATTAGTACTAATAATACAAAAGGTATGCCTGGTAGGGAGGTCAATTTGAAGTTTTTTACTGACCGCAATCATTGCTTGGTCAGGGCTTACGTCAGCGCGAGTCCGGGTAACCCCTTGAGTTATTACAAAATAAATGAGCTCTCTCCCCATACAAATTTTTGGTGGATCGGTCAACATTTTTTGCCAGGCTGAAAAGTTCAAATTCTCTTCCCAAAGCGAATTATTTCGCTTCTTTTCGGAAATGGCCATTAACGTTAAAGTAAAAGATGTTAAGTTAGTAAGAGTTAGTAAGGAAGTTTAGTTAAGGTTCGTAAGGGTCACCACAGTAGTTACGGGTATTCTCTCCATCTTATCCTGTTTTTGTTTTTCAGCCCCCCTTTTAATATTATACTTGTTTGTACCTTCCTTTCTTGCATCTTTACGATGGGCTACTCTTCTTGTTTCCCCCACTCGTAATCTCCGTCTTATACTACTGTTTTTAGACACAATAGCCATGCTTCAGACCGACCAATAAGAATCGAGTAATTGCCTTGTAGCCGACCAACATCACCCCCTCGACACTGTGCGGCGACAATCTCCGTGTTTGGTCCGTACCTTTGAGTCCGACTATTCAGTCTATTTACTATGGTAGTCTGTGCTACTTTTTACCATTTTGCATACTATTTTGGCAGCAGCTGGCAGCGTTGCTTTTCCCCTCCAACATTTTGCAACATCACGTGACCAGACGCTGATTCTGTGAGCTCTGCCATAGTTAAGCTCCCACCGCAGGGGCATGTGATAGACGTTGCGCACCGTCGTGTCCCTCCCAATCAGTTCTGGGATTTTTTTTGGGATACAACACGAACAGTCTGATAATTGCCTTCTTTAGCCAGTCCGATAATTTAATTGACCGTCTCTTCTTTTTCCCCATCCATTGAATTGATGCTATAGACTGTTGCAATGTCATCTACCGCAAAACATCCCAAGGTACTAGACGTCCAGTCCGAGAAACCTTCCGCCATCTCCACATCCACAGCCAATGACTCGCTGAGCACTGTCGATAGTACGACCTCCAGCCTGAAATCTGATCCCACCGATAAGCCGTCGTCGTCCTCGAAACCGGCCAATGAAAAGGAATCGAAGAAACAGGCATTCATAACCAGAACCATCTGGACCCTTGTTATGATCTTGTTCTTCTTTTTGGTGCTTTGCTCTGGCCATTTGTCTCTCATAGGTCTTGTGTTGGTGTTCCAAATTCTTACCTTTAAAGAGATCATTTCGTTGACTGCGGAGCCAGCAAGAGATAAGAAAATCCCTTACAACAAGTCTCTTAACTGGTATTTCCTTATCACCACCGTATACTACTTGGATAGTCAAAGTTTCATCACGTTTTTCCAAGATGCTATCTTTACCAATAAGGTCTTATCGTTCTTTGTGAAAAATCATAAATTTGTCAGTTATTCTTTATTCATAGCTGGGTTTATTTTCTTTGTTTGGACTTTGAAGAAAGGTTACTACAAGTTCCAATTTGCTCAATTGTGTATCACTCATATGACCCTTTTGTTGGTGGTTGTTCAATCCCATTTAATCATCGATAATATTCTTAACGGGATTTTCTGGTTCTTTTTACCTTGTGCTTTGGTCATTGTAAATGATATCTTTGCCTACTTGTGTGGTATCACTTTTGGTAGAACCCAGCTTATTGAAATTAGTCCAAAGAAGACCGTGGAGGGTTTTGTTGGTGCCTGGATTTGTACTGGAATCGCCGCAACTATTTTTGCATTCGTATTATCTCAATCAGACTACTTGATTTGTCCTGCAATCAACTTATCAACACATTTGTATAATTTCCCTCATTGTGAACCTAACCCAGTTTTCATTCCTCAAATGTACCAAGTTCCTCAAAATATCGTCGATTACTTGGGTGGCTACGTTGATATTATTTCCTTCAAACCTGTATATTTCCATGCTGCTATGTTGGCAACCTTTGCTTCCCTTATTGCTCCCTTTGGAGGTTTCTTTGCTTCAGGTTTGAAAAGAGCTTTTGGTATTAAGGATTTCGGTGACACCATCCCCGGCCATGGAGGTATCACTGACAGATTGGATTGTCAATTTATGATGGGTTCCTTCAGTTACTTGTATTATCAAACTTTCATTTCTGCCAATAATATGAATCTTGGAAAAATTTTACAACTTGCCATTATTAACTTATCTATTCCTCAAACCCTTCAATTAGTGAAAAGTTTGTTAAGATATTTGAACAATTTGGCTGTCATCGATAATGACAAGTTGACTGTTATTTTCGACATTTTAGACAATTAGGGAAACCAAAAGACTTACAGATCGATGTGATTGAAATCAAAGTGTGGGGATAAAAATAGGTAGCTTAAAAGAAAAAGAAAAAGAAAAGATAGAGCGCAAGGGTTTTGTGATGCTATGGCATGGTATGAAAAGGTTGAAGAAGACAAGAAGGAGCTTCATTACAGAATAGGATCCATTGTAGAAGAAAGTGAGCCATTATCAAAGAAATTACCTGTTCAAAACAAGACCCAGTATTGTTATTATCGTAAAAAAATGCTTTTGAACTTTGTCATTATAAAGATACTGCACTTGGTATGATTTTGAAATATACGTCAAAGTGCATACCTAAGACTAATATTGCAAAATTGACCATTAACTAACAAGCTGAATCCTGGCTGGTTAATCTTTTTCACTTTAGCAATTCACACTACTTTGCTACCTCCAATCAAGCATCGATCGAAACTGCAAATAGAAATACTTACAATTAATCCGAATTGACACAACAACGCCTCATCGTAAGAACCGTAGATACATGTTATTCCAACCTTAAAAGATAACACCCCCCAGCATCTGTTTAACAAATTATACACAGCCTTCAATATATCCTCTAATACTATGACATCATTCAATATTATTCTATTCAATAATCCAATTCAACATTCCAGCTAGAACCGTTGGACCCTGAAACATCAATATTACTCGAGTCCCTTACTAATGGAATTCTAATGTCCCAAAAATTAGGTCGCTTATAACATATTTCGAAGCATGGCGCTGTCTTTTGCTCTTCAGTTAAGGTTATATATGTCCCAATTAGGTCGCACGCAACCAGCATCGCAAATCCCAAAGGGTTGCATTTGACCCTCTTGGGGATGTGCACGTGACTTGCGACGTTGGCTCCTTCCCGATTAGGCCCTGGCAGCGCATTTTTTTGTAACGATTGCAAAATCTCAATATATACGCTGGTTTATCAACCTTCGATTGGTACAGACTGCAAGGTTTACGGAACTGCGATGGCGGGACCAGCAGTGGAGAAGCTGAGTAATTTCTACTAAGCTGGACAATGCTGAGAAGGAAGGGTGACCCAGCATCGCTATCGAAGCTTATAAAGTCAACGAGATGTCCGTATACGGTATCGAATTATTTCAAATCTTCATACATTCTTTACATCTATCCATTTTCCGTTCTAATCATTCTTTTACTAGAACAGTCCATCTTTTTACACAGTCATAAGACATACAAAACCCAGACACTCTTTTCAGAACATCAAAGTGTCCTTACCTTCTTTCAGATCAAGACAATCGTTAATATCACCACTATCAAGATGATTCCTCAGTTCATATCATTATTGCTTCTTACCCAGGCAATTCTAGCCAGGCCTCTTCCTGCCATAATTACGAGGTACCATACAGCTGATGCTGTCACCACTACACAAACACATACTACTGGAACTACCACCGTTTGGTTACCTCCAGTGGAGCTTTTTATCTCCAATGGAGTAAGTTACACTTTTACATTAAGCAGCGAACAATGGGCTACCACCCAGTCTGTTCGTACTATTTATAACAATAATGTCGGTGATATCCAAACCACGAACACCCCAGCTGCTACTGCCACCCCAGATGCTCCTGCTTCCCCAGCAACAGCTGCCACCCCAGACACACCAGCAACCCCAGCGACCCCAGCTGCCACTACCCCAGCTGCCTCTACACCAGCTACCCCTAGTTCATCTACCCCTAGTTCATCTACCCCTAGTTCATCTACCCCTAGTTCAGCTGCTCCAATTACTTCCGCCCCTGCCCAGAATGCCCAAGCCCCAACCTCCTCTTCAGAGCCATTCTTTTCGTACTCCATCAGCACACATCTTTCAATCCTGACCAGTTCCCCAACCACCACTTCATCCACTTCTAGCACACAATCTCCAACTTCATCCTCTCCAAGTCAACCAAGTGGTACTGGTAGTTTGAGCGCTCCAACTGCCATTGTCTATTCTCCTTACCGTGACGACGGTGGGTGCAAAGACTCATCAACCATTGGTAATGATTTAGAGACAATTTCTGGAAAAGGAATCAAGAATATTAGACTTTACGGGACCGACTGTAACAACTTTGATGCAATCTTGCCTAAAGCAGCCCAGCTTGGTATGAAGGTCAACCAAGGAGTCTGGTTTACTCCAGGAGGGGGCAGCAGCTCAATTGACGGCTCCGTTTCCGATATCATTTCCTACGGTAAAGCTAGTGGTTGGGATGTCTTTGACTTCATTACTATTGGTAACGAAGCAGTCAACGATAACTATCTTAGCGTTCAAGACTTGATTTCGAAAATTGGATCTGTGAAATCTCAATTGAAAAGCAATGGATATAACGGCAGAGTTACAACCTCTGAACCTCCTGTTTCATTCATTAATCATCCTGAATTATGTAACGACTCCGACATCGACCTTGTTGGTATCAATCCCCACTCATATTTCGATCAAAGCATATCTGCCAGTCAGGCTGGTAGTTTCATCATGCAACAGAAGCAACAAGTACAAGGAGTCTGTGGCTCCAAAGATGTGTTTATCACAGAAACAGGATATCCATCTCAAGGTGGCCTGAACGGACTAAATGTTCCTAGTGCTGAAAATCAAGCAGTGGCCATCAAGTCAATCATAGATAGCTCTGGAGGAGATATCACGATCTTGACCACTTACAATGATTTCTGGAAAAGCCCAGGTCCACATGGAATAGAACAATATTTCGGTGCCATTGGATTGTTTGAGTAAGTCAAATCGACCAATAGTTCTTTTAAGCATAGCATAATAAACAGTACAATAGGAAAGAAAATGTAGAAAATAACGAAACAAAGGACAGAGAAATATATTATCATGATACGTTGAAGGTATATAATGATTGTATAGCAAAGAATAGATGATGAGGCGCAAATACAGTCAATGTATTATAAGATATCTATTAGTATTTATACAGGTCATTTATGGTACGTAGTTGAGTCCTTAGCATGTGTTCACCATTAATGCATCTTCTAGGATGTGGTTTTGATATGTTCTATGAGCATGTACTTCGTTGTTGGAAGGCCATTTCTTTTAATAGGTTGTCTTTTGGTATTCTATTCAAAAATCAACCACCTTTCCTGGAAAATACTCATCAATCAATTCGATGTAATATGGCTTCAAACTTTCAGCACTATAGGACTGATCTATCTTGGAATACAAATCATACTTGTTGAAAGCTTTCACTGCCTTCAACATCTCTGAGTCATGGTCATCCATAAGATAACTATAGGCATACTCCTGATGCCATGGATAGAAAGAATGATATCGTATCATTGCCAAAGCTTCTGGAGGTAGAGTAGAACTAGCTTTGGCAATATGATACATATACTCGTCGTGACCCCAACTTAACATCACTGTATCCAATCCGCAATGCTTGGAGTAAATCCCGTACTTGGTATTATATAAAGGGTTGAAGAAATCAGGATTGGTTTTGAAGCTCTCCGGAAATATGATCCGCTTCAGAAATTTGCATCCTACTGGGAAGGTATCTCCAACCACGTCCCATTGACCCTTCGAGTCGAAGAAGTATAGAAGCTTTCCCAAATCATGGATAAGTCCCACCAACTGAAACCATCTAGGTTTGTTATCTCTTCGTATAGCTTCAGCTGTTTGTAATGCATGGTCAATCTGTGAAAGCTCTGTATCTGGATCAGAGTCATCTAGAAGCTTATTAAGACGTTCTAATCCTTCCCATATCGTCATTCGGGCTCTTGACTTGGTCTTAAAATTGATCCTGGCTTGGATATTATATGCAACTGTTTGCTTTTCATGTTGTTCTTCATAGAATTGTTTCACCCGATCACATGCCAATTCATACTGCCTGAAAGCTTTAGAATCGAGGTTTTTATACATATCAGAACTCCACGGCTCGTCTGGACCTGGTGTGGTGTCTGTTGACGTACCTTGTGTATCATTTTCTGGCATTTTTATCATTGTTGATTTGTGGTTTTGGTCGTATTCCTGTATTGATTTGATGGGTTTCTGCTTCGAAACCGTATTTGTTTCATCTGGTTCTTCTAATGTAGCTTGTTTATTGTGCTTTTCTGATTCTCGTGTTTTCTCCTTCCTTACTCCCTCTCCTTCTATAGTCACAAGCTCTTCCGCATACTCCTCTCCAACCATTTCGTCGTTCTTTTCCATGCCATCTTTGAGCTGGTTAATTTTCAAAAATTCTTGGTCGAGTTTTTCAAGTAGGACTCCGTCTCGAGAGACCGTCGGTCCCGAACTCTGTACCTTCGTTATCTTATTGACATTAACCATGTATTGAAGGAAGTATAGTTAGCGCTTAGAAATTGTCATCTCATTTCATATGGATGTATATGTCACGTGACGAAAGTCCCCAAACGTCAACAACTATGTAGATGTGCTACATTGAAGGGAACGTTTCCATCTTATACACACACTTTGTGTTGGAAACTCCCCTATTGTAACTTGTCTTGTAGATATTGCCAAAGTGCCAAAAAATCTGGCTACTAATGTTCTTTGTTGGCTTTGTATGTTTGAAATTTATTCATGTATAAAATTGCATCTATGCTCTTAGGTATAGGGAGAGGAATATTGAAAATTTGCCATCAAAAGATGCAACACACTAGGCAAGTATGCGAGCACTCCTGCCCATGCCATCCATTACATAAGTGTTTCACATGTTCTCTCATTCTCTCTTTTACTCCCCTTCCCTCTTTGTTCCCTTTCTCTTCGTGTCTACTATCATTACATCATTTTCAAATACGTCAATTCTTTTCGCAGCCATGGGTGCAGAATTTTATACCTTCTCCCATGACGGTTTCTATACCAGAAGGTCAAAATTCAAAACATTAAATCTACATACTAGTCAGTTCACGCTAGTTAGTTTACGATATATGGAAAGTTTTAGACGTTAATTTTGTGATAATCTTTGGGTTTATAAATCGTATTACTTGGCTGACAGGGTCAAAAGTGATTGTTATAAATGCGCTAATTCTTCTCAGTTCTAGATACTTCTTGTGCTAAAGTTGTTCTCTTTTCAATTTTCTCTTTTCATTTTTTATATTGTTGCTCCTTAGTTTGTTTTAGTGAAACCTTGGTTCCAATATCAACTTACCCATTGGAAGATCGGAATGGCCTTTACCGAATGCAAATACAGAATTACCTCTGATGATGGTTTCCATCACTCTTCCTTGAAATTCCAGCCCGTTATAAGCAGTTAACTTATTCTTGAAATATGTTTCATGGTTATAGACCACATACTTGGCTTCAGGGTCAAACAAAAGTAAGTCAGCATCATATCCTTGTTGGATTCTACCTTTACAATGTCCCAATCCAACTTGTTCAGAAGTGTTGAGGGAGCACCATTTGTTAATTTCGGCAAATGTAATTGGAGGATCCAATTTCAAACCTTCAGTATACATGATAGGCAAACCAAACCCAACAGACGAAATACCACCCCAAGCTTCGAAAAAGTCCCCTTTTTCTAATCCTTTTAAATCAGGAGTACAAGGGGAGTGATCAGAAACCACCGTAGTGATGATATCGTTTCTTAAGGCTCTCCAAAGTAGTTTCCTGTTATCATCAGTTCTGATAGGTGGACAGCATTTATATTGAGTAGAACAATTGGAGATCTTTTCTGCTGTCAAGGATAAGTAGTGGAAACAGGTTTCTGCAGTGATAGGCAAGTTTCTTGATTTAGCAGCTCTGAGTAATGGAACAGCTTCATGAGTAGCCAAGTGGACAATATGCAATGGCACTGTGGGTATAAGAGTGGAACAATAGATGATTTCTGCAATTGCTGTGGTTTCGAAATTATCTGGTCTTGAAGCTAAGAAAGCAGCATAAGATGAAGGATCGATATTTTCCAAAAGCGAATTCTCTTGCTGAGCCAATAACAATGGAGTATCAATCTTATTGGAGATTTCTTTTTCTTGACCGAATGGTGAATAGTCAGGTATGTGGTTACCATTATGAAGGTTAGCCAAACGGGCAATTTTTCCATAAGTAGGATCTGCGGCAGCCAACATTGGTGACTTAGCCAAGGCTTGTGCTTGAGCATCGGTCAACACCGTATGGTCAATTGAACCAGCATGATTATGTGGCAACAGACAATTCTCATGTTCATCAGCATGTGACTTGTCTGAACACAACATATCGACCACCTGACTTGGAGCCCTACTGATGAAAGAAGCAGACATTCCTAAATCGATATCGTCAATTTCTTTTGAGATAGAGTCCCCCTGAGTTGGTGGAGGCTGAGGAATCGATTTAAAGTGGCTAACTTCATCGTCTTCATTTACGTCCAACGAGAAGTTTGGCCTGTGTGATCTTGGTAACGAACGGATATGTTCTTCAAGTGTAGCAGCTGGTTTGTTTGCAACCAACACAGGAGAAGAATCGATCTGATCTTCTAATCTCACTGCAAGTTTCCTTCCAACATGGGGTTGCATCTCGGCATGAAACATGAGTACTGTTTTTGCATCTTTTACCTCATTCATTGCCTGTAAAATATATTTTGGATTAATGGCAGGAAACTCGTCTACACCACTTTCGATCATAAATCCTTTGAATCCCCGTACTCCCATTGCAATCAAAGGTTGCAAGTGGGCAAGATTGTCGGGGACCATTCCTCCCCAAAAGCCGACATCGACCCAGGTCTGGCCTCTGGCGGCATTAATTTTGAGATTAAAGTTAGCGATGGTGGTGGTAGGAGGGATAGCATTTAAGGGCATATCTATGACGGTGGTGACACCGCCAGAGGCAGCCGCCTTTGTGCCAGTAGCGAAACCTTCCCATTCAGTTCTACCTGGTTCGTTCAAATGGACATGGGAGTCAACGATTCCCGGCATGATCACCAATGGGGTGACATCTCTGAAATCATGGGGAAGTACGTTATAGATGTGGAGAAGAGGATCGGCACTAGTAACCACTTTTGGTACGACATGAAGGATCTTGCCCGTTTCGATAGAGAAGATGACTGTAGCCGGCTGAACAACGGAGCCGACCAAGACTCTTGAAGATGCTAATGCTCGAGACATGGTGATTCTGGTGGTGGGATAGCTAGAGGAAGAAAGAAGAGTAGTAGCGGCAAAAGAGGCGGCCCAGATTATAATGTAGGTGAATGTCGGCCTGATTTGTGATGCCGGAATGGTCTATCCGTGGTTCGGCGATCTCCGGCGAGATAACAAAGTGAGATCGATGAAAAAGAGGGTCTAGTATAGAATACTTAGTGAGGGCAGATCGAGACGTAGAAAAGAAAGGGGAAGTCATTATAAGGCATAGAATGTACGTTATGTAGGTACACAAGCTAGCACATCATGCTGGGGCGACATAACAAGGATAGTATTACTTGCAGTAACATCAGCAGCATGTAATCTTAGATAAGAGTTAAGGTTTGGAAATCAAGCTCGGCGATTTCCGAGGGTACACAAACACGCGACCAAATAAAAGAAACAAACAAGCGATGAGGTACGAATGGAGCGGGAAGAAGCGGAATAAGAGGAAGAAGAAATGGGTTTAAGGGAGCAGCAAGAGAAAGCGATGGATATTTTGAGGCATAAGACGTTCTGGAAAGAAGAAATGGAGCGAAAATTATTGGCATGCATCTACTTGGTACATGCATGAATAGGGCTTACTACCGATTCCTGACACAAGTTTTCACCCAATTTTTCACTCATATTTTGACCCACATATTCACAACACAACGCAGATCGTTCATCTAAATTCAACTGTCTGACCCGGCTGACCCGGCTGACCCGGCTATATGTGGTAGATTCCGGGTTTGGTGTTTTTCGGTGATGACTTGATGCATTAACAAAACCGTTATTCCTATTGCATGTTAATTACTTGCATATAATGCGCTTTCTTAAGACTTACCAAGACAACAGAATGTGGTCGGGGATTTAGAGGATTATCTTCAGGCAGAAAGTTTTCTTCTAGGCAATGTGATTGTTATGGTCTTTATAGTTACTGACATACATATCATATGTAGCATGGGTGTACAGTATACAGTTTTCTAATACTTCCTCTACAAGTATACTTTAGAAGCTTTATTCATGGTATTACATCAAAGTGATCCTTATGACCAGTAATAAGTTTCTGGGATATATATGTCATTTCTGAAGTTTATGACGTCTACGCGGTGATTTCGAAATCTCCTTTCAGCTGCAATCAGCTGCAATCATTTATAAACAATCAATTGCTTACCCTTCTTTGAATTAACAACCCCATCAATGTAAAGCTCACTCAATGACTTTTCACCAGTATAGCTAGTCTCAACAGATGGCGCATCAATCAACTTTCCTTCTTCGTACCAGGCAACAATCTTACCTAAGGTCTCTTTCTTCAATTCCTGATTCTCCTTCAATAAAGCAGTAACCCAGAATCCAGCACTGGTGATATTCTTAAAAATATGTAATGAAGTAGGCAAGATCACTGGTTGCATGGACATACCTCCGTAGGTCAACATTAAACCATTGTTAGCCAATTTTCTGGCAATTCCAGTTGAGTTTTTCCCTCCAACACAATTAAGGGCCAATTTAATCTCTCCTCCAGTTTCCTTAACCCATTTCTTGATTTCAGGCCCGAATTCTCTACTGCCATTTTGTTCCTCGGTAATCACCTTGGTTGCACCTTTAACTTTTTGCATTTCGTCAACCAATTCTTGAAGATTTTCACGATCTCTAACAACACTGATGGAGTTAAATCCAAGAAGCTTTCCGAATTGGGTGGCATATTGTCCAACAGCAGAGTTACCACCGTTTTGAATAAACCAATCCTTACCTGAGTTCAATTTCAAATAATGCGTCAACATAAGATAAGCAGTAGGAGGATTGACAGATATGGTGGCACCTTGGTTGATGGATAATCCTTGAGGCTTACCATTGGTCTTGGATTGCTCAGGATTAGGAAGAGCAATAAAACTGGACTCCTCTGCTAATGCATGTGTTCTCCAGGTTCCAAAATTTACATTGGCTGGAATGGCCCAATCACCAACTTTAAATTGGGTGACATTTGGTCCTACATGAAGCACTTCAAAGAGTCCTTCATTACCACAAACCAGAACTGGTTCCGCAGTTCCAAATTCAGATGTGGGCGCAGGCTTGGATGGATAAACTCCTTGGATTTGATTGATATCCGAAGGGTTCACTGGAGCACCCAATGTCTTAAGAATGATCTGGTTGTCCTTAATGGCATTTTCATCAATATCAAATTTAATTGTTTTCAAAACATCCTTAGGTTCTCCGTGTTGAGAATAGGTAACTATATGCGAGGTAATCATGGTTCTATATTGCTTGATCGTTGGAATGGCTCTTTTAGTGATAGAAAACATTGTAGGAATAAAACTATGATTTTATTGGTTAAGCAATAATATATAAAAAGTACTGTTGCGGAAGTGTAGGGGACACTACTTTAATGAGAAATGTGTTACAAAGTTCGTACTAGTGTTCATGCTGATAAATTATATGCATTGGCGTTTGTGCATGAAATGTACAAGGATACTTTCGGATTATTCATCCTTTGCTTCTCTGAGATTTCTCTCCCTTAACTCTCTTTGTCTCGTTTTAATTTTGATATTCTGTAAGGTTCCCACCACGAAATAGACCAAATTGAAGAAGACAACCCAAAGTTCAGGTTGGATGAAGTTCTGAGCAATTGTCAACGATACAGCAGATGTGACAAGAGACGACTTGAGAACCGTCCAGTAGCTTGCTTTCCAACCATTGGTTATCACCAGGATCAATTTCTTAGCTTCATTGGATGCAGAAAATTTACGATCCACAGTATAGCCATTAATAATGGAAATCCAAGCGGTGAAAAGTGCAGTTAAGATGGGTGTGATTGTAGATAATGAGGTCAAAATTTGGGCCATTTTAAGTCCTCTGGACAACGGAGGGATAAAAATTCTGTTTAGGATCTTATATAAGGTATGGCTAACTGGGGTGGCGATTAAAGAACCATAGATGATCATTTTCAACAACTTAGGAGATAAAGAGTGCTTGATTTTGATGCCAAAGATAGTCGACTGGTTGCATTCGCCAGTAACGGCAGATGCTATGGATTCATTGAGACCCAGAAAGACGCCGGCAGTCACTGCCTTTGTAAGAAGTGGGTACGCGGTGAGATAGGCAAGGTATGTTTTGTTGAGTGATGAAAGTGACATTGTGGCAGGTAGTTCAAATGATGAAGTCGACTGTTGATGGCGAAGTGGTGAAGATCGAGTGATGAAACTTTAGAGAAGATCGCAGAGAAGATTGAGGAGAAGAACGAAAGGCGTTATCAACAGCCATGATCGTGTTGTTGATAGTAGATCTGCCTCGGGTAACACCGAAGTGATAAGCGGAGTAATTTCGGGGGCAGGTGGTGACTTTGCATCACGTGGGTCGGCCAACACATATCGAACTTAACTGCGACGTGCGACGGCACTTTCCAGACAAAGGCCCAAACTGCAAGATCTGATCCCCATCTTTTTTAAAGTAGGTCAACGGCAAGATGATGCAGAACGCATAAGACGCGCCAGAAGGTTATATTTCTGATGAATGACCATTCAAACAAGGTACTACTAAAGTTTCGAATGGCACCAGCTTGCAATATATATGCTCTCTCCCACATGGTCCAGTCGTCAATGATACACCACAATGATCTCGCCGGCGGTATCATCGCATTTGTAGAATAGTCGGCAATAAAATGTGGTATCTTGCGAGCGTTCAAACAAGGCACTGTATGTACAGCCAAAGCCCTACCAATAGGAATCGTGTTGGGTCTATTGCGTAGTGATTTTACATCTAGAATTTTGTATCCCAAGTAAATAGACTGTGTATTTAGAAAGGGTGCATGACGGTAGGTATCACGCAATGGTCTATTCCCCCGTAGAAGAGTGTATCGTCCTATTTCAATTATCCATGTCTATTACCCATGTTGATAACCATGCACTATGACATAATGGCAGCAGGGCAGGGGGTTGTGCGTACGCCAAAATCGTGGGGAGGCTCTCGGCAGAACAAAACCTTTTGGAGAAGGAGGGCCATTGAATAGACAGCCAAAACTAGCTGGAAGCGAGGATCAACGATAAGAAAGCCGCCGTTGATTGGGCCCCCGGTTAATCGTACTAGTAATTATAGGATGCCCAACGGTTTCTACCCCATTTGTTTCCGTTTGTAATCTTGTATCCTGGTCGTAATTTTTCCCAATTTAGTCATAACTTCTATGCCCCCCGCCATGTCCTCCCACACGTACCCCAGAATATGCACCAATGAAGCTCACGGGCGTCACAAACCGCCGGAGGAAAAACATATACGGAGAAATTAGTTCTTCGTGCGGAACGATTTATGGAAGAACTGAAGCCCGATTTTTAGTCCTGCGTAGTGTAGGAAAACCCTGAGAAAAGTGAGAATGGTGAGTCTCGGTAGAACACAACTGTCATTGTCAGTGTGCCAGGAAATGGTTAGTGGCCAAGAGACGTATGGGGTGTTGGAGATCGCTACCCCGGATTGGATAGAGAGGAGAAGGCGTGTGTGAAGATGACGTTAGGCAGGCGAGTACGTATGTGGCATTATCTGGGACCTTATTAAGTTTTGGTGTGTTTGTCTTGTCACTACAGTCTCAAATTGGGTGTACCATATCAATACACTTTAGAGTTGTCGATTTTATTGCAAAACTGCGGAGAATTGTGGGGGAAGGATGTCGCAGAGCTGCAGCGGAGGCTGAGATAAACGAACCACTGGAGTATTGCGATGATAAGCTGCTATCCGGGGTTCTGTCCTCTCGATAGCCTGCTCTTTTATATTGGCTTTTTTGTTCATTAATCTCATACTTTGCTTAGTTATGTAGGTTAATAATTAATGGACCAGGAAAACTTTTGAAGGCTCATAACGGAGGTTACTGTCATTGTTGGCGTGTCCTGCGAATTTTGGTCAAAAATGCCACTAAATGATACCACCCCCAGTGTACCTCACAAAATTATTAGTTGTTTCGGGTTGTTATTTTTTAGACCTTATTTTCTTTTTCTTATTTTTATTAATTATCCACATTAAAAACGACCCTCCCCCTCCTTTCGGGGTTGCGCCGCAGACAAAAAATCCTGCTTGGGGCAGTTGCAGAAAGGCTCTGTGCAGTCCGCACATAATGGTTTTTGCATTTATGGTTTGCTATAAAAAGATGTTGATTTCCCAATGTTATGCACTTGCTTTCGACATTATCATTACCGTTATCTACTACCATGAGTAACGATATTAGTAACGACGCCGCTGATCCGGCTAAAAATAACCCTGCTGCTGGAGCTCCCGATACCGCGGACGGGCTTTTCGTCAACACCTCCTCTGGTTCGTCCTACACTGAAAAGAAGGTCAAAGATGCTTCTGACTTGGAGTCCATCCACTCCAAGGTTGCCGAGCCTGGTGCCGGTGAAAGGGGTAACATTCTCTCACAGTATTCCGAGAAACAGGTGATGCAAATGGGCAGAAACTACGCGTCTAAGTATGGCTTGGACCCCGAGTTGTTTGCCAGAGCGGCTGCCCTTTCCAGAGCTCCTTCTGAGTTCAACTCGATGCCGTTCTTGTCGGAAGAAGAAAAGATCGCCTTGAACAAAGAGGCCACCAAGAAATGGCACATTCCGCTCAAGTTGGTTGCTGTGATTGCACTTGGGTCCATGGCCGCTGCAGTGCAGGGTATGGACGAGTCCGTGATTAATGGGGCTACCTTGTTTTACCCAAAGGCGTTTGGAGTGACCGAAATGAAGAATGCCGACCTTATCGAAGGGCTTGTTAACGGAGCCCCTTATCTCTGTTGTTCTGTGATTGCGTGCTGGACGTCGGACTTGTGGAATAGACATTTGGGTAGAAAATGGACCATTTTCTGGACCTGTTTAATCTCTGCCGTCACCTGTATATGGCAGGGGTTCACCAATAACTGGTACCATTTGTTTATTGCTAGATTCTTCCTTGGATTCGGTATTGGGGTCAAATCCGCCACCGTGCCTGCCTACGCCGCCGAATGTACCCCAAAACACATCAGAGGGTCTTTGGTCATGATGTGGCAGTTTTTCACTGCCGTGGGTATCATGTTTGGATATGTTTCGGCTCTTGCGTTCTATCATGTCCCTAAATTGTCGTTTGGAACCGGTTTGAACTGGAGATTGATGTTGGGATCTGCCTGTATCCCCGCCATCATCGTCTTGCTACAAGTGCCATTTGTTCCGGAATCTCCTCGTTGGTTGATGGGTAAAGATAGACATCACGATGCTTTTGACTCATTGAAACAGTTACGTAATGACGAAATCGCTGCCGCCAGAGACTGTTTCTACCAATACGTTCTTTTAAAAGAAGAACGTTCCTACGATCTTCCTACCTGGAAGAGAATGATCGAAATGTTCACAATCAGGAGAAACAGAAATGGTGCTTTGGGTGCCTGGATCGTTATGTTCATGCAACAATTCTGTGGAATCAACGTCATTGCCTACTATTCGTCCTCTATCTTTGTCGCTTCTGGGTTCTCTGAAATCTCTGCATTGTTGGCCTCTTGGGGGTTCGGTATGATCAACTTTACCTTTGCCATTCCTGCCTTTTTCACCATTGACCGTTATGGTAGAAGATTCTTATTATTGGTCACATTCCCATTGATGTGTATTTTCTTGTTGGTGGCCGGATTCGGGTTTTTTATCGACCAAGAAGAACATCCGCAAGGTAGATTGGGTTGTATCATTATTGGTATCTACTTGTTTGCCTGTGTCTACTCTTCGGGAGAAGGTCCAGTTCCATTTACTTACTCTGCCGAAGCGTTCCCATTATATATTAGAGATTTGGGTATGTCCTTTGCCACGGCTACCTGTTGGTTCTTCAACTTCATTCTTGCCTTCACATGGCCAAGATTAAAGAATGCCTTCAAGGAACAAGGTGCCTTTGGTTTCTACGCTGCATGGAATATTGTCGGATTCTTCTTGGTATTGTGGTTCTTGCCAGAAACTAAGGGCTTGACTTTGGAAGAATTAGACGAGGTATTTTCTGTCTCCGCCAGAAAGCATGCCATTTAC
Organism: Suhomyces tibetensis; assembly: GCA_030570835.1. Lineage (NCBI taxonomy): Eukaryota > Fungi > Ascomycota > Pichiomycetes > Serinales > Debaryomycetaceae > Suhomyces > Suhomyces tibetensis. Next base: position 83,462 of record JAJLWT010000005.1, read on the forward strand.
CAGACCAGAGCCTTCTGGAACGGAATCCAAAGAGTGGTTCTTCGTCGTGAAATACCACCTTTACCTCCATTGTACGAGCATCAAAGAATGGCAGTTACCAATCCTGAATGGAACGACAAGACCGAAGTGTCACATGTCGAATAATCTACATAAATCACTTTATTTCTACACTCTTTTGAAGATAATACAAAATTAATTTACTCCACATAAGTAGCTTACACATACTAAAAAAGTCGGATTACTAGAGTCAAATAAAAAAACTGTCTGTCTGATCTTTATCATCCGCATTTGGCAAAAAAAAAAAAACCTTTGATAAGAAAGTGACCTGATTGTCTACGAAAAAAAAAATGCTTCTGTCAAGTATGTCTGACATGTCGAATGAAAGGAAAGGAAATGAAACAGAGAAAAGGCAAAAGTGTCTGGTGACTATCTGTCTGTCTGTCTGTCTGTTGTTTCATGAGCCCGTCGTGGCTCAAAGGCTAATGTAATCGTCTTACTACATTTCACCCGAGACTATTGTCTCACAATACACACTTTTTTTTTCCGCCACTTGCAATCCTAGGCGGTTGCTTGTTAGTTTTCCATTTTTGTATCCGACGCAGTTCCGTTCTTGTTCCTCAAATGGCGGGCACTTATGCGGGGCAGGTACATTCATGTGGTCATCGCATTCCGGAATCCTTACTTTTTGTTAGGGTGCCGTTCGTAGCAATAACCTTTGCATTGTTTTCTTCATAACCCCCAACGAGGGGAATCTAACTTTGGCTAAAACTATAGGTGGGGGGTGTGGGGGATCCCTCTTCTAGTGTCTGCATATCTGCGCCTGCATGCTTGAAGGGTTTTTTAGGCGTTTCCGCACATCGGGTAGTGATAAATCCACTGTGGTTGTGCTTTAAAGTTTTATTCTCGTAAAAGAAGTAATGATCCTAAGCCGGCTAGCAACAACCCTGAAACAGTAGCAATACCCTGCTAGTAAATCCACTGAAATATTTTTCCCAGGCAGAACCATCAGGAATTCAGACAAAACCAATGAAAGTGTCAGTGAGTCTCCACAGACGAGAGGCAGGATGAATCGCGGTTATTTCGTTTTAGCAACGTTATTTTAATCCCGCCGTCAACCGGTGGTTACATTTTTCTTCTGATTTTAATCTATGCTCAGAATTGCTTTTACTATTACTCTCTACTTTGTCTTGCATATCATTTTCCCTCCCCAACTTTCCCTGTAATACAGTACCTTAACTCCGTCCTGTTTCATGACTGATGACCTCCATTCAGATCAGCTGATATTAATACCGGCTTACACGGTAAATCCTATTGACTACATTAGAGAACAGGTCGTCGCTGGGTTGACATCTTGATCTTCTAATGTAAATCGCTTGGTATTCACCATTGGGAGGTCTACCAGATCATCATGTGTGTTCATGCTCAGGGTCCTAATGCAAACAAGAACCTGACCTGGCTGATCAAAATGTCCAAGCTCTTTCGTGCTCTGTAGTTGGAGGTACTTATGATTATATGCCAGCTAAGGAATATCATCACTGAAATAGACACCGATGCCATTTTGGACTGATTTCAACAATGTTGGTTCTTTTAAATTTCAGTTTCTAGTCAGTAAATTATCGTGGGAGATGTGACAATTACAACTTGGGTAGAACCTTGTAATCCCCAAGCAGGCAGTCTTTTCATACGGGAAAACTCGTATTAACCTCTAGTCTAGTAATGTATTTTGATATAGAATGCTTCCATCTCTGGTCCTTTTGCCGTTGGCTCGTATCTCCTAATGTACCGTAGGATTTGCATTGACCATATTTTTGTATCTGCTGCTTTCGGTTACTTGCATATAGTTATTATAATGTTTTATTGAGCATCTACGCAGTACCGACATAGCAACAAGTACCCTTTCAGTCCACTCCAATAGTTAGGGACTATCAACAGAACATGCTTACTATTTGAATGGTCCATCATTTCCCTTTCTTCTTCACTACTGCTCACTTCACATCTGCATATAACATACGCTAACGAATCAATCCTTGTTCTATCGGCAACCAGAACCCTAATTCTATATGAGAAGCTTAATCTTCTACTTTTCACCTCTTACGCTTCTCTGATGATATAAAAACTTGATTCACCGCACAATATGTTTATGATTACATTGTCATTTGGGTGCAAAATCGACAATCGGTGATCTCTTGCATGTACGACCCCAAACCTCCCCACTTCAAATATTAATAATGCTACAGTCAGGAGAATGAGAGAATAGGTGCTCATATTCCTGCAGCTCAGCCCGCAAATCATCTACGAATCATCTACTAATAATTGATTCTTCAAAGCGTGCTGATCTCCTATTGTGTATGTAATGCTCATGGACTAATTGATGTCTTAATTTGCATGAGAATATTTTCTTACGTAACAATGATATTCCGAACTCCCCCTCCTCCTCCCCCACCAACTAATAACACGAAGCTAGATATTGAAGGGAAAGTTTTATCAATACCGAAAGTACGTCATATACAAACATTTAATCCAAATTTCAGGGTATTTCTCTTAACTTGATTTTCACCTTGATTCAAACTCCCTGAACATTCCATTCTATACAAATTGTTTAGAAAGGAATATAAATACATAACCATTCTCTCTCTCTCTCTCTCTCTCTCTCTCACTGCATTTTCCTTGCCCCTCCAAACCCCCACCTCACCGTCTAAAAACTTAACATTGTCACATTAATGTGCTTCGGTATTCCGTACGATCTGTTCTTGTGTGCCTGTCTAAACCCGCCTTTCGTCCTGCACCTTCAATTCCCAAATATTCCAATATTAGTATTACCTACTTTGTCACCCTCGCAAGGCTTGACTCCTACACCTCCACTTCTTCTTATACTGTTTATTAACAATGTATTCCCTCCAATATACACACACGCACACACCCCATCATCTCAAGAAGTCTCTCAAATAAGATCCCAACTTGTTGGCACCGTCTTCCAAGGCATCTTTCAACACATCCATGTCTTGATTGGCATTTCCGGAAAAACTGGATAAATAATCTCTGGCAGTATTACGGAGATCGTCGAAACCAGGGTCGGCATTTGCTCGGTTGGCCCCAGCTTGAGCACCTTCTTCCTCTCCAAAGTACGAAGAAGAAGAAATCGATTGAGCCCCATTAAATGATTGCAATTTCGTTTGTGCTTCTTTGGTGGCCTGTTCATCAAATCTTGGGCCTCTTCCGAAATATTCGTCCGACGAAATGGCCTTCTGGGTACCGAACTTGTTGTTGACTTCTCCGGTGTATTTGACTTCTTTGTACTTCTTGGAATTGGCAGAGGTAGTTTGGTTGGCACCGTTGACCATACCGAATCCCAACTTCTGGAATTGTTGGGTAGTTTCTTGGATAGGCTCCTTGGCAATTTTCGAGGAGCTCAGAGGCTTATTTTCAAGAACAACCGGCTTGACAGGGGCATTTGAAGTAGAAGTTTCTGACTTCTTATCAGCTAAACTGTCGACACTTTCAGTTGGTTTGTAACCCAATTTTTTAGCTTCTTCAGCCTCTTCTTTTGCTTTTCTTTCAATTTCATCGAAATCGATTTCTTCTTCATTCTTGTTGATTCTCTTTGCAGCCAATCTTGAGTTTCTTGGTCCGTTGGCCTTGCTGGAAAGAATAGACTTCTTAGCTCCAGTATTACCATTACTCTTTAATCTGGAAGTGGTGGTAGTGGTAATAGGCTTCTTTTTCACGGCCGACAAGTCGTCCACACTGGCATTCTTGGACGAAAGCGGTGAAGGTGTAGAATTGATAGGCTTGGTCCAATTTGAAAAAAAATCGTCGGTAGATTCATTTTTAATATCAACCGCTGATCCGCTACCGTTTTCACCCAAATCTTCAATAGTAACAGCCTCTGGATGAAGGACTGCATCTTTGGCAGCCCTATCCTTCAATTTTTCTTTCAACTTCTTGGCCACAGCAGACGAATACTTGACATTGGCATCCTTATTGGTCAATAACTGGGAGCCCCCATTCTTAAGGTAAAACTCTTTAGCATGGCTGTTTCCTCCAAACTTGAAGTTCCGCAATTGGATTCTTTGCCACGAATCAAGATTCGATGACTTGACAAACGAAATATGTACTCCCAAATTACGATGAACCGCCGAACACTCCAAACACAAAAAGATTCCAAACGGGATCGACGTCCATGTCGGATTCCGGTTAGGACAGTCAAAACATACCTGATTCGACGGATCCGTCTTGAGCCTATCAAAAACCTTCGCTACTTCTTCCTTGCTGGCAAACGTATCGGACATGTTTGTTTTGATTGGTGACACCTCACTAGTTGAAAGCAATTCGATTTTGATTTGATTGTCGAATGGTCACGTGATGTGTGCTCCAAATTCGAAATTTCACAAATTGCAGACGAGCCCATTATGAGACAGGACAGGGGGTTTTTGGTCCTAGTTGTTGTCCATAGATGCGGCAGCATCACACTCTCTACATCTCATACAATCCCAAATTATCTCTCCCGTCAAAATGGGCGGTAAACCCATTTCATTCTGGTCACGTGACGTCCCGTTTAGGAAATATTCACTTTTTATCTTCCACAGCCAACCCATTTTACGAGATCAAGCCGTGGGTGATTTTGGCCATAATAGACTATCTAAGAAGCTGAAAAGGATATACGAGAAAGTAGCCGGTGGATTACAATCGTCTTGCATGTCTTGATATTTCTTTTTCGGGCGTTTTGTTGCCGAATGGGCCACCTTTTCGCCGAGACCACCAGTAATGTAATCACCACTACTCCTACAACGTTTCACACTTCATTCGTTCGTTACTATATACAAACCAACTATAAACAATGTATCTACTATATTTTGATGAGTCTTGTGATCAGCTGCGACACTTGTTCTACCATTTTTTGCTCCATTGGCAGAGTGGTGATATTGTCAGTTCCATTAATGGAAAGGACGGGATCCACCTCTGGCGAACTCAAGTACCTTCCAGCCTTCGGTAGTTTCGTTGTCAAATTCTTCTGGCACTCTCGTCAAAACCATGGCGTAAGTACTCAATTGGATGTGATCCTCGGTACCGGCTGCGACCTCACCGGTCTTGGCCTTTCTGTACAAATGGATCTCTTGTGCCCTACAACTGACGACAATGACTGGCGTGTCGTTAGGTTGGAGCTGCTTGCAAGTGACGATATCGACTCCTCTGATATCCAAGATCCTTCCGTCGGAGAAAAGTCCCTGTTGGATGAATTGCTTGTTGTTGGCTTGCCAGACGTTGAAAGGAGCTTCGCTCAACCATTGCTTCAACACCTTATCGTCGTTCTTGATGTAGGCATCCAACAACTCAGGGACAATGTAGTTGGTCAAGGTCTTTTGGAAATCCACCAATCTAAAGTTGGGGTCCATCAATTTGAACAGTTTGACCACCTTTGCTTGTTCTGTTTCGGCAAAGAATCCAGTCACTTTTTCCACAATAGTTCTGACCAATGCAATTAACCCGTTTTCGGAATCTTCCCACTTTTCCTTCAAATAAACAATTCCACGGCCAATAGGTGACTTGAGCTTGAAGTTTTCCCATTTGTCTCCCACAGTAGGTCCTGTGGCCTTATGTTCGGTGGCAACCAATGAGCTTCCAGCATTCTCGTTTTCTTTAACTGGTGCCTGGTAGTTGTTCCTCAACTTCTGTTCCATTTGCTTTTGTCTCAAGGCTATTCTTTGTTCCTTGGTCAAGAATCCCCCATATGAGGTGGAAGAACCATCGTCAATGACATCAGAAACATCCTTATAAACCTGAGTCTTTCTGACTGGCTCAAACGCCTTGTCGGCTGCAGTGGCTCCTACTCTCACCGTAGTTCTGACACCCTTACCTACTGGAGAATCCCATGCCTTGACAGCAGCCCCACCAACGGCACCGGCCGTCTTTTGCACCACTTTTCCGGCAGCAGAAGACCCCTTTTGGGCTCTGTCATATGCTTCCTTGGCTTTTCTGAATGCCTCGGAGTCGGCAACCCTTCCGGATTCGTCTTGTAAGGCCTTGATGTTTTCTTTTAATTCGTTGGACTTTTTCACCTCGGTTTTGAACGTATCAAAAAACACCTTCAAAGGTGACTGTGACGACGGTTCTTTGTTCCACCGGATGCCCGAGCCATGAAGCGTACGGTGCTGCATCAAGCCCGTGGACTTGGCAAGCTCGTGCTTTATTATATTGATTCTCATCATCTTGGTGATGGGTTCTTGATGGCTTGAGATTTTTCAAGGGCAATTTTCTACCATAAAATTTTTGGGAGATTTTGGCCGCGGGCACGACCCAATATCAAATGTATATAAAGTCATAGAAAAAGATAACAACGATATAAGTATAAAAGATTATAACGATGAGTATAAGTATGAATATGAGAGGTTAATCCTTGGGTGGTCAAAAAGGACGCATGCGGTGTCGCAGTTGTGTCGTTTTCTATTTCTTCAATTTATCCCATACCTGGGCTAGTTTGACTAACCCTACCATACCGATACCTCCAAGAACTCCCAATTGGATGTTGTTGACGATGCGGGCTTGTTTTCTCTCGATTTCAACAGCCTTTGAGTATGGAATGTCGTCCCTAAAAGATATCATTGTATACAACGGAATCCATTGGAATAACACTCCATTGGCGTATTTTCCTAATAAGAAGTCGATTTTCTTTCTGGCCAAATACCAGACATTGGTGACCTTGGAAGACATTTCGTGATAGTTTTCCATTGCTAATTTACAGATGGCATCCAAATCGGCCTTCCTTTTAGGAGAATACATTTTGAAAGCTTCTTGTACATCTCCATTATTATCATCGATTAATTCCATCAACACACGCACATCTTCAAACCCACAGTTCATACCTTGGCCATAGAATGGTACCATTGAGTGTGCTGCGTCTCCGATTAGTAATGCACGGCCACTAGGATTGTGGTAAGGGAAAGCATTCACTTGCATTAAAGCACCTCTTGGATGGCTTTCGTACGCCAGCTGCAAGCTCTCGGGTCCAATCAAGCGATAAGCGTCGGGGAAATTAGTCTCAAAAAATGAGAGCCATTCCTCAGAGCTTTTGATGTCTTCTATTACTGACCATGGACTGAAAAACGTGCATGTGAACGATCCATCTTTATTGGCCAATGCAATCAACATATGGTTATGTCTAGGCCAAATATGAAGATGATTAGGATCTATCTGAAAATTAGCTTGCGCTGGGGACTCTTCAATATTCTCTACTTCTTCATTTATACCACTTCCTTTCCCTTCAGTATTACTCTTTTCTTCGGCTGTTTGGATATTTTTGCCATTAGGAATGTGCAACTCGAGATATTGCATGTCAATATATTCCTGGCTGAAGTTCATTCTCATCGACCGTTGTAACTGTGTTCTGAACTGGGAATACGACCCATCTGCTCCAATGATGTAGTCAAATTCAAACGTCTTGGTAGCCTGCTCAATATCAGTAGTATCTATAACTTTCATGGCCGGACAACTCTGATTCGTCTGACTGTCCAAACCCACCAATTTATGATTAAACAATACATTAATGTCGGTATGTCTAATTTCATCTAATAAGCATTCATTCAAAAAGCTCCTATCGATCGAATTGATTGCCTCTCCAAACAACCCATAAAGTTGTGACTGCTGCTTTGTGCCCAGCTGATCGTGAATCATCCTACCTTTCATGGGAATAACGTGCTCCAATATCCGTTCGGCCATCTCTTCATCTACATACTTCAAGGCGTTGATTCCCCTGCTGCTTACCGCCAAATTGATGGAGCGTAAGTTTTTATCATGGTCGTTAGTTTTCGGATCGGCCCGAAGCTCAAAAAGTGTCACGGAAAATCCCTTGGCATGGAAGGCGAGTGCCGCCAAACATCCCACTAGACCCGCTCCAACAATTCCAACCCCTTGTTGGTTAGTTTGTATAGACATGCTTAGTACGAAGAGTAAGGTGATACATTTCTTAGCATTTGATGTGATGTATGGTACTGCAGGTAGATGATGGTCGCAGACAGGATTTTTTGGTTGCGGTTGGGGTCTTTATAATGACGAGGATTTTTGGCCTCCTAGAAGGAATATGTGCCTGTTGCGGGACAGAGATGGGAGAAATTGGTTAGTATGTAAGTTGGGGGATCCTCATACGACAGTTGGGGGGGGGGGGGGGGGGCGG